>SNQJ01S0125295.1:12513-23140 GCA_010110895.2 Picea sitchensis | reverse complement strand
ATGCTGGTTAAACATTGCGCACAGATCTACGGTCCAGCAGTAGGCGCACCGATGGATGACTAATGGTATTTTTCGGACCCCCTGACCGGTTTGTTTTTAATGATGGGGTGGGGGGGGGTTCGGAATGGGATGTTTTTTCTGGCGGGCCCCCTTTTCTAACGTGGCAGGAATCCATTGCTCCAGACTCCTGCCACTTACCACTTACCATTTTCTGACATACCCCCCATCTCCTCATGACATCATTTTCCACTATTTTCCCCTAAGGGTCACTTCTCATTACTTTGTCAGTCCATTCCACCTGTTCACCCGTTACAAGTCCCTTCACCATGGTTAGTTCCCAATCAACACTCTCCACGTCACTCGATCGTATTCGTCATTTATTGTTACCTGCCATATCACGCTCCAAAATACCCGTTGGCCATTTATTACAAGCTAACTTATCCGTTAGCTTGTTGATCTATTCCCCACGTCCAACGGGTATCCGTTTGCTCAAAACTACTCTTTTCTTTCATTCTCCCATTGCTTACTTTGTCATCGCACCAGAGATTTTATCCCTGTCTTATCTCCGTTCAAGTCAGCCGTCCAAAACCACAGTCATCCCCACTAACGTTTTGTTTGAATTGCAAGTATTTTCACAGTGATGGCGCCAAAATCCATAGGTTCCCAAAGAGAAAAGATCCAAGAAGGATACTTCACCTTCCGTCACCGAAGTCTCGGCTGAAGATTTCCAATTACACACCAAAAGGCCAAAAGCCAGTCATACATCTGACATGGCTGGTGAAAAGGAAATCCAATCCACTACAACTATGAAAGATGATCGGTCACTTCTTAGCACAAGTAGCAAACAGATCATGTCTACAGTTTCATCCAAGAAGCCTACGGATACTCCACTAGTTGACCAGCCAAGTAAAGTAGGACCAAAGTTAGTGTTTTTTAGAAGTATGACCCGATCAAAAAGAAAAATCAGACACTGACCAACAGTACTTATGCTCAGTTTTGGAAATAGACATCAACGACACATCACAGACTGTTATCTACATTTGGTACAGAGAAGGGTAGAATGCACATGGATTTTCTGCAGGCATAGGTACTGGACCCGATAGCCATCACTGATTACAAAAGAGAAACATTCGAGTTTCATACTAGAGATGTGCATCTCGCTGATCAGATGGATCTGCACAGGCAAACTGGAGAAATGGTTTTCTCCACATTGGCAAATGCTTCTACTGCAGCTTCTAAATTACAAGTATCTCTAAGCAATGTTCAGACACAACTGAAATTAGAAAAGATATCATCCTTTGCAAAGGATAACATAATTAAGACATTGGAAGAATTAGTCCTCAAGATTGGGTATGACCCCTTGAATGTGAAAGCAGTCGAGGAGATGTTAAAAGAGAAAAATGTTGATATAGCATCTCTGACGAAATAGTTGAAACTGCCACCAACAGAAGATGCACAGGCAAGGGAGATAGCTGAGACAGAAGGGGAAAAGGATGAGATGCTCAAGTTGATCATGGAGCAGAATGCACAGTTGAAAGAGATGGAAGCAGAACTTGAAGGTTAGTGAAAGAGAAGGAACAATCAAAGCCTATGGAAGTTATTCCATTGAGCGCAGTTCCACTCACAGGAGTAAGCACAACATCTGCAGCGGGAATCCCCTCAGCAAAAATTCCCTTAGCAACTCCACTAATAGCTCTCGAGAAGACAGTAGAACTGGAAAATCCATGGAGGAGATGAACTTGCAGGAGACAGAGATTGACAGACTTAAAAAGGAGGTTGAGAACCTTCAGGAACTCAAGTCTTCTTACCAAACCAGTTACTCCATATAGAAACAAACATCAGACAAGCTCAAACAGGAATTGCAACAGCTTCAAAAGTAAACAGTGGCAGGCAAAAAACTTGCTGAGGCCAAGAAAAGTGTCTGGATAGATATCTCCAAATCCATAAATGAAATATGGCCTATGGTACAAATCATGTTCGAGNGAACTGGTGCAAAGAAGCAAGCAGGCTATTGAGAGAATAAGAGGAGAATTGGGAGAGATGCCCACAGAAGCCACTGAGATCATTAAATTTCTAGATTCAAAAACTAGAGAAGAGTTAGAGGAGTTGAAAATTGAAGATAGGACGGAAACCATCCTCGAGGTTAAGAGGGTTCTGACCAAAAGAGGACTAATGCTACAGCTGGACGAAAAGGTCCAGATTATGGACACATGAGTGCAAATATTTTTCAGCAAAATTGAAGCTCTGCAGAAGAAAGGCCTCCCTAGCTTAAGGGTCATAAATGACAAGTTAATGACACTCTCTGATTATAAAAAGAAGCTAGCCACAGTGGCCAAAGATAGCTCGGAATTCTCGGGAATATAGGGCAGTATAATGGGCAAGGCGTTCTTAGAAGCTTTGCAGTTAGACATCAATATACAACACGAGATCCAATATATTTTCATCGTCAAGCCAACTTTTGCCAAGTATACATAGATGGATGAAATATACCGAAGACTACTCAAAGTCAACATTCCCAGTCACCTTCGATGGGAAGAGCTATGCAATCTGATCGAGTAAGAGCTGAGGTGTCCAAGCCCAGTCAACAATCCAATCGGACGAAGTCGTGCAAAGGACTCAACAACGGCTTACCCCAGAAATCAACATGAAGATTTCAACACATCATCAAGCAGTTCTTGAATTTTTGTATCTTGTTGAGTTAGTTAGCTAAATTTAGAATTGCCATGTCCTGATCTTTAATGATAGGATCGTATGTAATTTTTGATTATAAATACTTCAAACTTTGAAGTACTGGGGGTTGATCTTTACGCCCTGTAAGCCATAAAGACTGTAATTGTTTATCAAGAGATCTTCCAGTAATACAAAAGGATGTTTCACAGGATTCTCGCGTGTTATTCATTGGTGATGTTTACTTTTATGTGTTAAATGTTTCTCTCGCTCAGTTGCCATATTGTTTTCTAATCTAATCTTTTAAAAGTAGTGCATGTTGTAGGATTTATCTTTGTATACCCTGTTTCCGACTTTGAAAGATTTTAATGTTTATCTTTCTTATATTACAGTGAAGAAATTCTTAAATGCTTCTTTACTTTAATAGATATTCTCATCTTTTCTACTATCCATCACTTCACTGCTAAAGAATCCAATGAATGCATTATCTTTCCCTGTGAAAAGAATCTTTTAATTTCTGTTTAGATCTCTATCTTTATAATACATACCCCATAGCCCAATGGAGGCATAAAAACCTTTTCAGCCAACTCAACAAAAACAAAAGAAACCATTCAATATTATTTTATTTAACTAGCCTAATATCTCAAAGTTAAAACATATCTAAATCATACAGAGAGATCCCTCTCTGAAGCTGGTAGGGTTAGATTCCAATTTCGAAGTGGTTGGATAAAGTTGCCTCTGGTAAATTTCTTCTACTCTAAATACCTCTGGGAATTTATAGAGTGTTAACATAGTGGCGACTCCACTGGGGAACACTGAACAAACTTTCAACCCCACGATTTCATTTCCCTAGAAGAAAACATTGTTTCTGAACTAATTATAAATCTGAGAAAGAAATAATGTTCAGAGGTTGTTAAAAGCTTGTACATAGTAATCGCGGATGCAAAAAAAAATAAATTAAAAAATTAAAAAATCTGGCTCCTAAAAGAGCTTATACTCGATCCCACCCAGACCCAGAACTTGTAGTAGCAACTAATAATCTAGAACGGTTACTAAAAAAAAAGACCATTGCAGAAGGTCCAGGGAGTCATAGTCCCCTTCACAGGTCCCCTTCTCTTCCAGAGGAACTGGTTGCCCTTCAGGATCTCGACTTTGACACAATTTTTGAACAAATCCTGTTTAGAATGAAATCTGATAGCTTTGTGACTGAAACCGTTTTAGATCCAACCATCCTACAACCCCAGACCCCTGAATTACTATCTCCTAGGGTGGACCCTGATAAAAGATTCTTTGGAGAATCTGATAAGCTAGAAATTTTGATAGCGAATCTTGATCAAGCTTTACACCAAGCCCACTTCGAGCAGTCAGTGGAACTTTCTGCCATATCTATCGCTGCAGCCTCTGTAAAACCTCAACCCGCTCACTCTGTGCCTGCTAGTCCTTCATCCTCCTCATCTTTTGTCACCGCCCCACCTATCATCCAAGTTGTTGTCCTACCCCCTCCACCTATCATGGCAGCCAAATATGCTCCCTTAGTGTTGGCCGCACCTTTACACGCTATGCCCTAGGACTATCAAACAAGACTTCCACATATTGATGGTACTGGGCCCTTGAATGCACAACAACACGTTGATAAAATGAATGATTATTTTGACTTGCAAGAAGTGGATGAATCTTACGTTCAAATGAGACTATTTGCACAGAGTCTGACTGGGGACATTAAGAAATGGTACAAAGGCTTATGTGCCGCATCAATGGTCGACCTTGCAGCGTTTCAAAGAAGTTTTCTAGACAGATGGGAGGTAAAGAAAAATCCTCTCCAGATCTTGTCAGAATACGAAAACATCAAAAGGAATAAAGGAGAGAAAGTACATGACTCCTGCACCCGATTCAACAATCTGTACAATGCAATTCTAGCTGATATTAAACCTCCACAAGGTTTGGCGTTGATAAAATTCCCTGACGGTTTCGACGCTGATATGTCGTATCAATTAAGGGAAAGAAACTCTACCACTCTCGAGGACATGCAAAAAAGTGCAATAGGTGTGGAGGCCAACTTGTTAGCTAGAAGGGCACGACAGAGGACAGAGAGGAGAGTCACGATTAAAGAGGAACCTTCCATACCCTCTTCTAACGCCAAATTGGATTCATTAGCTAGAGCAATGGAAAGGATGATGGAGAGACTTACTATAGCTGAAAGAAATCCTCCTAGAGAAAATCCACCGACTCCACAAATTCAGAATCCTAACTTTAGAATAAATCCTCCTCAAATCAGGTAGAGAGATCCTAGGGATCAAAGAGAACAGAGAGGTCCTGATCAACAGATCAGACCACCCCTACAGAAAAATTATGTCGATGAAGGTGAAGAGACAATTGAAGAATTAGATGACATGCATATAAACCTCATGGGCGTTCACGACAACGAAGCCATCTTCCTTACTCAGGAAGAGAAAGAACTTTTCCTTCTTTCTCAAACAGAGTTAAGTGACGAAGTCGAGGAGACAGATCAACAGGCATTTGAAAATGCCATTTTGGATGTACACAGGCAGTACAATCTGCGAAGCAAAAAGACAGATGAAAATTCCCCAAAAAAAGGTAACCGAAACGAAGAAAATAGTCGAAACCAAGAAAACCTCTGAGCCTTCTACCAAGAAGATCCCTGAGAAAGGTAATGCTGAAACTCCAACAAAAAGAAACCCTACCATTCTACAAAGATCAACGCAGACTAAGGTTTCATCAACCAATCGGACAAGTACTTCTGCCCAGAAAACTATGGTGGACAGACCAGAATTGCTGAGCCAAAGCAGAGCACCTACTCCTTTCAACCTTGAAGGGGAATTATCCAAAGTGAAGATTTCTATTCCCCTTTCCGAGTTGATGAGTAAGAACAGTTACCGATCGCAGGTGATCAAAGCACTGAGCATTGAACCTAATATAAGCACAAAGGCCTTAACCGTCGGATCCGCGAATCATTCGGACACGGTAAATCTTACCGATGATCAACCTAAACTCCTGTTTGGCCCTGAAGTTGATGGTCAGACTGACACTTGTGTTGTTGCTCCTTTTTACATCAGCCTTAATATACACGACCTGATTTTGCATAACGCTATGTTAGATTTGAGTGCTTCCCACAACATGATGCCTAAAGAAGTGATGGAAAAACTGGGACTCGAGGTCACTAGGCCCTACAAGGATTTGCACTCTTTTGATTCCAGCAAAGTCAGATGTATCGGATTAATCAAAGACTTATGCATCACCCTAGTTCAGATTCCAGCAAAAATCATGGTTATGGATGTTGTGGTTGCGAACATTCCCCCGAAATATGGTATGTTGCTATCCAGGTCTTGGGGGGCCAAGTTGAAAGGCACGTTGCAGTTGGATATGTCATATGCCACCATCCCAGTATTCAGACAACAAAGAAGACTGTACAGAGAGACGCTGATGAAATATATGGTTAGCAACCAAGAAAAGCCACATAACTATCCTCTGTACTCTGCACACTCCGATATAGATTCATTCATCCTATATAACAATGACGATACGGAAGAACAAATCACTCAGCTGGAAGAAGATACATTTGACCCGAAAGAAGGCCAAGAAATCACTGAGGCAAAAGGGAGGGAAATCGTAATAAGTGAAGAATTACCAGCAGATTTCTGGAGCATGGACTTCGATGGAGTTGGAGCAGGAGTTTGGTTGCATAATCACAAATCCAGGTATTTGTAGAACCATTCTTACAAACTGAATTTTCAATGCACTAACAACATAGCCGAGTATGAAGCTTTGATGCTCGGTCTGAAACTACTAAAGAAGGTTGGTGCCAAACAAATCATGGTAAGAGGTGATTTTGAATTAATTATCAAACAAAGTAAAGGCGAGTATGCAACAAAACATCCCTGGCTTAGAGCTTATAGGAATGTTGGTTTGGATGCCCTTCAATGTTTCAAAGAAATTGATTTGCAGGTGATGCCCAGGGGACATAACATTTTGGCAGATGGTTTAACTACGTTAGCAACTACATGCAAGATACCTTTTCGTTCCACTCACCCGTACATGGTGGAGGTGAAATGCAAACCAACTGTCCCGGACAACATCGGATAATGGCAGGTATTTGGGAACGATGACCAAATTGAATATTTTCTACAATGTAAAAATGGTTTCGAGTGTACAAACATAGACTTAGAAAATGATGATGAAAATGTAATTAAATCTGTTTTTGTAAATAATAGTGTAAATAAAATAGATTTAGAAGAATCAGGTGAAGATGAGATAGATTTTGATGTTTTGCATTTAAAGAGTAATGTTTTACCTAGGGGTTTAGTTCCGTTAGAAGATTTATTTGATTTTAATGATGGAGCTAAGAAACCTAAAATTGAAGCCAGTGGTAAAGAGGTTGAAGACTGTAACATAGGGACAGAAGAGAAACCCAAGATGGTAAAGCTTTCCATTTCTTTACCCCCTAAGCAGAAACTCAATTACATTGAACTTTTCAAGGAATACGTGGATGTGTTCGCTTGGGGTTACCAAGACTTAAAATCTTATGACACAAGCATCATACAACATAGGATCCCGATAAAAGAAGATCAAAAACCTTTCAGACAGAAACTTAGGAGAATCAATCCCAAGTTGCTTCCCTTGATAGAAAAAGAAATCAAAAAGATGTATGATGCTAAAATTATAGTTCCCTTACGATTTTCCAAATGGGTTTCAAATCTGGTCCCAACCCGAAAGAAAACCAGGGAAATCAAGCTTTGCATTGATTTCCAAAACCTGAATAAGGTTTCCCTAAAGGACAACTACCCACTGCCAAAAATGGACCACATATTACAAAAGGTAGTTGGATCCAGCCGAATCTCCTTATTGGATGGTTTCTGAGGCTACAACCAAGTTCTCGTTCACCCAGATGATCAAGAGAAAACAAATTTCACAACACCTTGGGGTACCTTCATGTATGTGAAAATGCCTTTCGGTTTGATGAACGCTGGGGCCACTTTCCAAAGAATGATGGATATTGCTTTTGTGGAATAACTTGGCAAGTTTATTGTCATTTATCTGGATGACGTAACTGTTTTTTCCCAGTCTGATGAAGAGCACTTACGACATCTTAGACAAGTGTTTGAGAAATCCGGGAAATTTGGGATTTCTCTAAATCCTAAGAAAAGCCTTTTCGGATTAGAAGAAGGTAAACTATTGGGGCACATAATCTCTAAGGATAGAATTAAGATAGATCCCAGCAGAATAGAAGCCATTCAGAAACTGGAACACCCAAGGAATATCAAAGAGTTACAATCTTTCATTGGCAAAATAAACTTCCTAGGAAGATTCATGCCTAACCTGGCTGAGCTTCTCAGGAACATCACCAACATGTTAAAAAAGGACACAAAAATAAAATGGGACACTGAATCCAAGAAGTCTTTTGAACAAGTTAAACATGCACTCACACAGGCTCCAGTTTTGACCAGTCCTGACTTCACCAAAGATTTTTACCTTTTCTCTTTCGCTTCTGAACATACCATTGCAGCAATATTACTACAGAAAAACATCGAAGGGTATGAACAACCCATAGCCTTTTTCAGTAAATCTTTAAGAGATGTTGCTTTGAATTATAAAATAATGGAGAAACAAGCTTTTGCCCCAGTAAAATCCATAAAGGATTTTAGAGTATATATTCTCCATCCCCACACCATTGCATACGTTCTAAACATCATAGTAAGGGACATTTTAACCCAGGACAATATAGATGGCAGAAGAGGGGAATGGATCTCTATTATTTTGGAGTATGACATAGAGATTAAGCCTACTAAACTGATTAAAGGTCATGGTCTAGCAAAGTCAATGGTTGAGTCTAATTTCTATGCTCTTGATATTAATTTCTTAGCTGCAATAGATGAACAGGGAGAGCAGGGGACTCCAAGCGTGAAAGAGGTATTTCTAAACTCTCCATGGTACGCAGACCTGATATTTTATTTGCATAACTTACGAGCTCCCCCCTTGTCTGACCAAAACTAAAGCTAGGTTTTTGAAATTGAAAGCATTAAAATTTTGCATTCTAGAAGACAATCTTTATTGGAAGGATCCTGGAGGTATTTTGTTGAATTGTCTGTTAAAGGATGAAGTTGACAAAGTATTGCAGAATTTTCATGCAGGACACTGTGGTGGTCACCTGAGCTGGAAGACCATAGCTAATAAAATCCTCAGAGCTGGTTTCTATTGGCCTACACTATTCGCTGATGTGCATCAGAAAGTGACTTTGTGCCATAAATGTCAGGTGTTCGGGGGCAAAAAGAAGCTCATTCCTTTGCCCCTGAAACCAATATCTGTTGAAGCTCCTTTCCAACAATGGGGATTAGAATTTATCGGAGAAATACATCCTCCATCTTCGGGCCAACACAGGTGGATTCTTACTGCTATGGACTATCTCACAAAATGGATCGAAGTTGTACCAAGTAGGCAAGCTACTGATTCTATCATTATTAAATTTCTAGAAAATAATACCTTGTCTCGTTTTGGGTGTCCAAGAAAAATCATAACTGACAATGTAGCTGCTTTCCAATCTAAGAAGCTCACATATTTTTGCAACCAGTATCATATCGGTTTGGGACACTCCACAGCTTATTACCCTCAGGGAAATGGGCTAGCTGAGTCATCAAATAAAACCCTAGTGAACATTATTAAGAAGACGTCGCAAGAAAACAAAAAGTCATGGCATAACAAGTTGGTTTTCGCACTGTGGGCTGACAGACTGACCACTAAGAGGTCCATTGGTATGTCTCCATATTAGTTGGTCTATGGCACTGAAGCAGTTTTTCCTACCTCCTTAGGGGTTCCCATCATGAAACTGCTGCAAGAGATGCAAGCCGAGACGAACAACTCCCAAAGAAGGATAAACCGGATGATCCACTTGCAATAGTCCAGAGAAGAAGTATACAACAAAACTCAGGTTGTCCAGGAGAGCATTAAAAAGATATTTGATAAAAGAACTAAAGAAGACTTTGAGCTAGGTGATCTGGTTCTGAGGTGGGATGCTTGAAATGAAGATAAGGGGAAGCATGGAAAATTCGACAGTCTATGGAAGGGACCTTACATGATTCAAGCATTAAGATGAAATGATGTTTTTATGCTCAACAACAACGATGGGACCAATCTGCCAGGAGGACCTGTGAATGGCAGAATGCTGAAGCGTTATTCCCCTCCTCGGTAGGGACTTTCAGTCACACCTTTCCATTGTACAAATCATTTCATTTTGCTTACAAGTTTTTAGGTGAATAACTTTGATCGGATGGTTGAAACCCACAAAGAAGGCACTAGGTTTTCAGAATATCAGGAAACAGGATTCTTGCCACTTAACAAGGAGAGTACCATCCTCAGGTGGAACCGCTGTTGTAACCCTATAATTTATAGGATCAACTGGTGACTGAAAATTTTATCCTTTTATTGCTTTGNGGTTGCCAAATAATTTTTCATTCTGCAAATAATTTGAGTAAAAAAAAAAAAAAAAAAGAGGGCATAAAAGAAATTGAATAGAACCCCATGTGCTAACAATGACTTGGTTCATACAGTTTGAACATGGCCAAGTCATTTTGAATTGACGTTGATAGGATTAGTGAATAAGCTTGGCTAAACTGTTTAATCTTAGCCAAGCAAATTAGGTTAGCTAGTGAATAAGTTTGACCAAACTGCCTAATATTGGTCAAATAACCCCGGGATAAAGTAATTTCTTAGTCCAATAGTTTAATCTGGGCTAAATGTCATAGGCAATTAGGTTAGAGCATAGGTTAGTTTACCTTATCTCAATAAAACAAGGCATGGTGATCGATGTTGAATCATATCTTTGATGTTTAAAAGTTGGATGTCTAACCCCCATGGTAATAAAAACAGGGAAATCCCGGGCAAACCCACATGAAGCGCTTATCCTAAGTTTTCAGAGCAAATATGAGTTTGTGCTCATAGATTAAAGACG
>SNQJ01S0125293.1:34924-46682 GCA_010110895.2 Picea sitchensis | reverse complement strand
ATATGATGTAAGCAAAAACATAGTCAAAACTGGAGACCAATAGTAGGCCTACCTTAAACTCCACGCCCGGTGTCGATCCCTTTGTGCTCGGTTGTTTCTTGACTGCCAGTCTCCTCCCAAGGCTAACCTACATTTACCAAAACACAAACAAGAAACTAGAAGCATGCATTCTATGTATGGATTAGTGGTTTAGACATCATAATAAAAAAATGTAAACAAAACATAAACATTTAAGACATCATTTGGCGGGACAGAAAAAATACTTCTTTATATTAATCTCACAAAATTCGTTTACAACATGATATCGACACTACTCCTCGAAATTGGTCATGGGATCCTCTTCATTATGCACCAACTGCTTCCACGTGTTATTCTCCTCTTCAGTTCTCTCTAGGGAAATGGCAAGGATTTGCAATGGAGGAAGAAAGAATTCTGTCTCAAACTCACAATGTGGTTGCAAAATATTGGGGCAAAGGGGGAATATTGAAATGGGCAGAGTTTCTATGCTCTCATTCTTCCCTTTGGAATGGGACCCCAACCCCTTATTTGAATCGCCAAAAGATATAGTAACAGTTGGGGTGACTGGCTATGGGCGGTCAAATAGTTAAGTAATGGCCCAAAAACCCATATCCCTTTGTAATTTTCATTTTTTATGATATTCTGTGAGTATACGCGGGCTGTAGTGGATCAGAAAATGTGTGTACATGGGAATTAATGGTGCAGGGTGCGTACACCTTCAAAACAATGGTTTTTAGAAGAGTTGTTCAGTAATGGCTTGGAAAAGATAGCAAGTTAGATGGCCTGATGTCAGGTATGCATGTCTGGTGCAATTCAGGGTTATAACACATCTGCGATGAATTCAGTGCCCAAATTTATTTTATTCCTTTTAAGAAGGAATGCCCAAGGCTATCGAAAACAACCGAAATGTGTAGATTGTTTAAGGTCCTATGAAGCTGCCACCTAAGGTTTGTCATTGACCTTAGTGTTTTAACCCTAATTTGCACCAGACCTGCATACCTGGCGTCAGGCCATCTCACTTGCCACTTTTTCCAAGCCACCATTGAATAACTCTTCTAAAAACCATACTTTTGAAGATGTACGCACCCTGCACCACTACTTCCCATGTGTATATGTTAGTTGACCCATTACAACTCATGTATACTGACAAAATCACAAAAAATAGAAATTTGCATACGAAATACAGATTTCCAGGTAATTTCCTAAACCATTTGGCCACCCATAGTCGGTCACTCAACCGGATAACTACCCTCTTTTAGCCTATAAAAGAAGAGGTAGGGGTCCTATTTCAAGGGAGAAAAAATAAGAGCAAAGAAACTCTGTCCTTTTTTCTATTCCCCTTGCCCCAATATTTTGCAACCATTTTGTGAGAACTGAAGAGGAGAAGCACATGTGGAAGCGCTTGGTGAACAACTGAAAAGGAGCCTAGGACCATATTTGAGGAGTAGTAGCCGATCTCACCATTGTAAGTGACTTTTGTGAGGTTAATAGAAATAATTACTTTTCCCATCCTGCCATATGAGGTGTTCAATATTCAGTTTTGATTGATATTTTATTAGAACATCTAACCCATTAATTCATATATAAGATGCATGTTCGTAGTTCTTTGTGTTTCTGTTTGTGAATGTAGGTTGGATTTGGGAGGAGACTTGCATTCAAGGAGAAACCGAATGCAAAAGGATTGACACCAAACATGGAGTTCAAGGTAGAGTTACCAGATCCTTTTATCCTTGTGTTTTATGCATGAATGTGGGGTCTATGTTGGCCTAATAGTAAAAAGTAGGAGACTTTAGACAGTTATTTCTGCATGTATTACATAACCCTTAGGGGTTTTCCCACCCACATCAGAATTGGTGACCATACTGGACCCACTGGCCCTAAAGAGCTGGAGGTCCATGGTACCCCAACAACGTGAGTCTGCATCGACGGTGGGAGATCCTTAATATCCGCCATAGGAACTGTACGAGTAAGTGCGGTGAGGTTCCACTCCACTCGTCTCAAAACTCTCTCAGCCTCTCCAGCTGGAGGTCCCCCTATTATTGCTAGTCCACCGACTACGACTAGTCTTGCCTCTGGTCAAGGACACCACCTGGTCCTTGTGAAGTCTGCTATATGCACTAGCCCCACATCTGCACATAACAGATACTTAAGTGTCAGATAGTCTGGTATACAGAAAAAAAACCTATATATATAAAAAGACATAAAAATTAAATAACTTAAAAAAATCAAACTTACCCATCTCTCCTCGCTCCTCTCTAGGAGGTATAAGCATGTCAGGATCTCTAGAAAAGTTGATCCTGGCATAGGGGTAGTCATCTATGGCCAAAATCTGTCATGCCCACCATGAAAAAAACTTGTCGTCAAAGGCCTCAATGGTCCTCCCTACCCCCTTTTGYGGAAACAATGATACCCACCTGCATAGTGTTGGGAGAGAGGCCTCGTTCCCTCGTATCGTCTCTCTAGGACTAAGACTGTGGACCCTCTTGAAGAAGAAAGAGAAAAGAATAGTCCCAAACCCAAAGTTTCTGTGTCTCTGCATAYGACACTTTGTCAACTACCTCTTCATGCAATCTAGTAAGGTTGTGCTCCAGTCGAATATTTGTGCATTTAAGCATTGAAATGCACAATTCATGTGCTCCCAAGAATCCTGATGTAAAGCTGCAGATCCAGTTATCCGCCCAATGAGAAAAAATATCATTTTCAGTGACAGGTTTGAAATATTGTTTATCGGCACCTAAGTGCCCACTTTGTCTATGTCAGCTTCACAATGGATTTCAATAAACTCTACTATGTTGTGAGGCCCAGAGGGAAAAGTGCGAAAGTTGACTAGTTCCCCTCTCCTTTAGAGGCCAATTAGAAAATAGATATCTTCAGTCGTTGGAGTCAATTACTGTCCCTCAAGCATGAATGCCCCTATGTCAGGATGCCAATAATCTACTAAGGCGTTTAGCAACCTGGGTTGTTCCCGCATGAATGGACACTGGAAGAATTTCAATAAACCACATTGAGAAAATGCGGAGGTAGCATCAGGGTCCTCTCCGACCAAAAAATCAATGTCCTCATGCTCCCTCTCTCTCCAATGAACATACATCCTGTAATTGATAAGTTCACGGGGGATTAACTCTTGAATTTTTTAATTTTTTCCACATGATGGAGGGTATACGCGAGCTGTAATATACACAGTTGCATATTCCCACGTGTAGTGTTTTCTCTACACGTGGGCATACATTGGATTTCATAGGAAAACCCACGTATACATAGGTCCAACCTTTCTAAAGGTCAGCGCCCCCCCAAAAATAAAAAAGAAATGCACAAAGGAAGAATTGAAATGCAGGAGGGGCTAGTATGTACTTACTTGGTCCAAGCAGAAGTTCATTTCATCCACTGAATCTCTAAGAATCAACTCTTCTGACAAAGGGGTGTTTTTGTCTTCTTAGTAAATTTCTCAATTAACAATGGTGATAATGAGCCACCAACTTCTATTTATATACTTTTTGGCTCCTTTTTGTCATTTTTTGAACCCCTTTGTCATTTTTTCTAGCCTGAAAATCGTTTAGTATGGTTCAAGAGTTTCTTATGGAATGTTACGATAGGGTTACTTTGGGTATTGGGAAAACGTTTGGAGATTTGGGTCATTTTAAAGGTCCTTTGGTAAAAAGTCATTTTTCCAACTTGTTGCATCTAAGTTAGGACTCCACCTCCACTTTCTGTACCTCATTGTCTTTGTTGCTTTGCCATAGGATTGACCCCACCAAGTTGTGACACAGAACCATCATTGATGCTTTGAAAGTGTCCTAATTTAGTGGTAGAGCCTCCCCCTTCATGGATGCCCTAGGTAGATCCTGGTTGCATTTTTTGGCATCCATGTCGTCATTAATGACTATAGGATCATTTTTCCTTTTTAGTCTTATCCTAATTACGAGTTTGAGCCTCATCTGATTGATTCATCATTAGTATTGAACTCACCCTCGGGACTCCCAAATATTGACGGGTCTTATTTTAAGCCCTTTTCAGACCCTCTAAACATGAAAAGATTGTCAAGCAATCTTGTTTCCCTTCACGCTCGCTAAACTGAAATTTGAAGGCACGTCTGTCCGATGGTAGTTTACCCTTTTTCAGTCTGGATGGTCAACTATACAAACAAAGGTATACTCTAGGAGCCTCATTTCTCTAGAAGAGTATGCTCAGGTATAATTTTAACCCTTTTTCGGGCATGAGGGACTAAATTTATGAAAAAGGAACCCCCACGGAGTCCATAGTTAAGCCCTTTTTAGACTCCCTAAAAGTGAAAATATTTCCGAGTGACCTTGTTCCTTCACACTCGTTAAATTGGTCCAGAAGAACATCATGTATGGAGTCCATAGTTAAGCCCTTTTCAGACTCCTTAAAAATGAAAAGATTTCCAAGTGATATTGTCTTTGTCACACTCATTAAAAAGGTTTTGAATAGACGTCTTTCCGGTGCTAGTTTACCCCTTTTTCAAACCGACTAGACTACCTTCAAAAAAGGTACCCCAGTGGAGTCTCCTTTTACGTCTTTTCAGACTCTCTAAAAATGAAAAACCGTCGAGATTACCTTCTTTGGGCTCACTAAAATCACATTGAAGGACGTTATCATTGTGTCTTGTTAATCGCATTTGCATTCCTGCATCTTTGGCCTAATGCCGACTCCATGTTTCCCTCAATTGAACCATCTAAAGCATGCCTTATACGCAAGCCTTGTAGAACTTTTGCCTCTGTGTCTTGACACCTTGACCCATGGAGGGATTTTCCCGAGTGTACTTTTGTTGCATATGTCTCCTTACTCTGAGCATTAGTGTGTTCCTTGTGCTTGGAACTAGTATGTTTGCGACACTCGTTCCCCCTTTGTAACGTAGCATTCTTTTATTCTTTTTCAAGCTTCCCATAAGTTATTGAAAAAGACAAAAAAAATCAAATATACCCCTAGAAGAGGAAGGGAAAAGTATTTTCTTTTTTGGCAGCACATGAGTCGCCCTTGGAAAAAGCACATCCTTCCATTTGTTCATCAATATATGGGATTTAATATGACCTTAGGAAGTTGTTCTTGATACATAGAGTTGTGTCCTTCTCCATTTGGTTATTCTTCCAAACATATGGAGAGTTTGCGTTACCTCCTGCATCGTGAACTTATGTCAAAACATGCTGCCTGAGTCTCATCAGTTGTCATTCTATTGTCCAAGGGAATTTTTTACCAAGCTTGAGTTAGCCCTTCTGTAGTTTGTCTCTTGACCTCATGCCCGACCATCCCAAAAACTCCAATCAAGTCTTTGTTTGAAATCAATGAAGCCCTCAGCCTGATCATCAAGATCCTCTAGTCTGTTCCCGACGAGTCATCGAAGACCTCTTGGTAGTGAATTCGTACCCTCATATTACACTCCTACCCGAGTTATGAAGATTTTGAAGTTGTTGCTTGAGCTCTGAGGGCCTCATCTCTAGCCATCAAGCATCATTGGCTTCTTGAATATGGATACTATACATGTATATCTTTTTGATTTCAAGATGTAGATCCACTGTGTCTTGCTCACATCTACACTTTATATAGTTATATGACATGGATCTACAGTGTATTTGATTGGTAGCCATGATTTTATTTCATTCCGAGCATGGGTATGCCCACCTCGGTGAGAGAATTGTTACTTTGTAGATGGCACGTCCTGAACTCTGGTCCCTGGGCTCACTCGATTCGTACGTTGATAAAGATTGGTAATGTATTTCGGCCATCAGATGCTCTTCTAACCTCACACATTAGGGGGCATCTGTTATAACCCTAATTAGCACTAGACATGCATACCTGACATCAGGCCATCTCACTTGCCAATTTTTCCAAGCCACCATTGAACACCTCTTCTAAAAACCATCCTTTTAAATATGTACATGCCTTGCACCACTGCTGCCCGCGTGTATACGCTAGCTGACCCATTACATCCTGCGTATACTGACAAAAGCACAAAAAATAGAAATTTGTAGACGGAATATAGATTTCTGGTTAATTTCCTAATATGTTTGGCCACCCATAGACGGTCACTCAACCAAATAACTACCCTCTTTTAGCCTATAAAAGAAGAGGAAGGGGTCCCATTTCAAGGGAGAAAAAAGAAGAGCAAAGAAACTTTGCCCTTTTTTGTATTCCCCTTGCCCCAATATTTTGCAACCAGTTTATGAGAACTGAAGAGGAGAAGCATATGTGGAAGCAGTTGGTGCACAGTTGAAGAGGAGCCTATGACCAGATTCGAGGAGAACTAGCCGATCTCACCATTGTAAGTGACTTTTGTGAGGTTAATAGAAAGAAATAGTTTTCCCGTCCCTCCATATGAGGTGTTCAATATTCAGTTTTGATTGATATTTTATTAGAACATATAACCCATTAATTCATATATAAGATGCATGTTCGTAGTTCTTTGTTTCTCTATTTGTGAATGCAGGTTGGCTTTGGGAGGAGACTTACAGTCAATGAGAAACCAAACACAAAATGATCAACACCAAATGTGGAGTTCAAGGTAGAGTTACCAGATCCTTTTATCCTTGTGTTTTATGCAGGAATGTGGGGTCTATGCTAGGATAATAGTAAAAAGTAGGAGACTTTAGACCGTTATTTCTGCATGAATTACAAAACCCTTAGTGCTAGTCCGTAAGGGGGTTTCCCACCCAAATCACTTAGTATGGCTCCAAGTTTCAAATGTGTGGCTGAATTTTCTTGTTGTTTTAGGACAAAAAACAATCACCCAACTTTTTTCTCAATATCTGATGGTTAAGTGCTAATTTAAGGTGCCCTTGCAAGTGTTTTATTTACTCAATGTTAACACATGCATAATACATTAAAACACATAACACTACCTCTATATCTTTGAACTTTAAAATGATAATCTACACTTCTAAGCATGCATAAATTTGACACATAGATTTTTGGTCAACATGGCCATGGAAAAAACCCCCCCATGGGGAAAACCAATTTGGAGCAGATATATATAGAAGGCCTCAAAGAAAAATGTACAACAAAGGAAACATAAAAAGGTGAACCTGGTACAATAGAAACCACTCTCTGGTGCCTTGGAGTTCCTTGAAGACTTTCCCACAAGCCTTGTGAAGTAAGGAACCCCTTGCCTTGGTGAAACTTCTTTGTCTTTCTTGCCTTTGTATTTATCCCGATCCTTTGCCATGATCTTGTATTTACCACTTATATTCTTTGATTCTTTACCCACTTGAATTCTTGAAAGACCCTTTCCCTTTTCCCTTGAATCTTGTGCCCTCTCTCTTAAAGTGTGCCCTCCTCCAAGATGTGGTGCACACCTCCTCTTTGGTGTGCCCTCTCCTCTAGAAACTAGTCTCCCATTGCATGCTCCTTTAGTTTCCTCAATAAATATCCCTCTCAACAAGATCTCACACCCTCACACAACTATCCTTGTATATGGGTGTACCTCTCCTCAAGGAATGCTCCAATGCTTCTCCAAGTGCACCCTCAACCAATGAATGTGCCCTCACTCAAGTATGAGACTCCTCCTCCAAGCTATGGCACCTTACCTCACTCAATGGGAAAACCCTCATGCAAGTGTGCCCCTATCTCCTCAATAAATGCACCGTTTCTCTCCTCCTCCTCTCCTCTTCTCACAAGTGAATAATGAATCTCAAAAATACACTTTACGCTCCTTTAGCCTCCTTTGGCCAAGCCCTAAAATATCAATGGCCTAGATCAAATCTATCCAAGTCTAATCAATGGGTGAGATCTCATCCAAAAATATCACTAAGGAAACCCACTTTCCTTAGTTTCTTTATGTCTATTAATTCACCCACTTTGTGAATTAATTGCCACTTTAATGATTAAGTGACATATTTCACTTTTGACTTAAATCTCCTAAGTCAAAGTGAAATTAGAATCATAAAGTAAAGTACAAGGGTAATAGTCTCCCCCTTTGTTCTTAGAGACTCATAAGCACATGGGGACCACTTTCCAAGGTACCCAAATCCCAACACTCCCTCTTATAGAGGAAAGTGCTCATCACCACCAATCTCATCCCTGCAGAGGACATGGTTTCCTCCTGGCATATACTCGGTGAGATGGATGTACCCTGATCACTGAAAGTGGATTCTGTCACAAATCTACTCAATCTATGTGATCTATAAGTGGAACTGTATCTCCACCTATCCAATATCACCTAGATCTTAGCATCACACCAAATATCTACACCTTGGTCTCCCACCAAGGATTTCCATGTACTCTTGGAATCTCACCAAGAGTCTCCCCCTCTTGGTATCTCACCTAGATTCATCAACTTGACCTCTCACCAAGTAACTTCTAGATGAAGTGGATCCAGAACCTGATCTTCCCGTCTCAGAAGCTAAGTGAGGCTCAAGCCTCTGTGGTTCTCTATTCCTCCTCCTCATCAACCAATTTTGCACTAAAGCTGTAGCACCAACTCTCTGTTTGCTTGGCTGCTCTAAAACTATAGCTATACTGGGTGGACCAGTCAACCACTTTGAAGATGTCTAGGGACAATGAGTCTGCTCTCCCTCTGAATCACTATTGTGAGTCAGTCGGTCCTCCTCAACTCTGTCTCCCCATCTAATGTTGGATGGTGTAGACAAGATAGTCACGAATGCACACTCTCTCACAAACTGATCACTGAACTCTATCTCCTTTGTTGTCACTGTTGACACATCCTATTTCTTATTCTTCTTCTTGGGACACTATCCTGCATAGTGACCCATCTCTCCAAGAGAAAATAATCTCACTATTCTCATGTATTCTTCTTCCCATTTATGTTTCTCTCTCCTCCCTATTGTGGGGCCCAAAACTTGTGACCCTGTCGACCTCCTCGACTGGTCTTCTTCTTTCCCTTTGACCAAAGAGCAAGGTCCTCAACACCCGAAACTGACTGTTGTTGCTACTACTGCTACTGTCTAGAAACTTTGGCTACAAGCCTAATATCCTAATGGATGAAGTCATCCCACATCCTCGCCCATGTAGGCATAACCTCCCTGACAACAATTCCGCATACGAATGGACCCCAAGGTTTGGTGAAGCTATTCATAGCTGTCCTCACCAAAGAGTTAGGGTTCATCACCTCTCTGATAGCTCTAAGCTCGTCTCTGATCTGGGTGTATCTACCAAGGAATGAAGTAACTAACTCATCCTCAAGCATGAGAATGCTCCTCAGTTAATCATGAAGAACCAACTTCCAGTTCTCATTATAGCTCTCGTACAAATTGCATAGAGTTTCCCACATATCATATGCATAAGTCTTCCCAGTCAAATGGGGAATAATGTGATCTCTCACAACATCACAACTGGTCCTCTTTTCCTTATTGTTCCTCTTCCTGAACTCTTCCAACAAGACTGGGGCAGTGAAAGAAATAACGGGATAAAACGCCTCAACTATATCCCATATTTCGAGGTCCTCTAAGAAAAAGACGATCTTTGCCTTCCAAGGTGACCAATTTCTAGCCCCGGCTAGCATGTCCTCCACACACATTTGAGATAATGAAATGTCTGTCAAACTATGCTCACTCTGATGTTCCAAATGCAAAGGAACACTGCCTCAATCCTGTCAACACAGGTGTGAAAAAGAGGCAATCGAAACCCCAACGTCACTCCTAGTCAGTAGGTGTGAAAAGAGGTGTTACACATTATTTTCGTCACCCTTATGACCGTTAATGATGTAAACCTATCCTTTGTCTTTAGAAGGATCAGTGGCCTAAATTCTTGAAGAAAGAAGGGAGAATAACTTTGCCTGAGAGAAGAAATTGTATTTTCCTTTGTAAAAACCCTATTAAGGAAGATCATCGCAGGATTCACTATACGCAGGGTGCAGCGATATCTAATTGCTGCACCCTTCTCTAAAGCTGGACTGTGATGTTGTCGTAGGCTGCACTATATCTAGGGTGTGATGATTTCTGTACGTGGGAAAAATGAACATCTTCTCGATGCTTCTAGAAGGAGAATCTTCTATGGTGAGGTGGCCTCCGAACAATTTGGATCTTACTCTCTTTCATGATTTAGTGGGATCATCCTAACCTCCTCACCTTATCCTCTTTAGATTATAAAAGGAGCGGATCTCTCATGGAGAAAGTTAGCTTGGTTTTTGTAGCTTGGATTCTTTGGAAATTGTATATTGTCTATGAGCTTTGCTTTGTCAAGACAGATTGTGAGTAGCTATCAGATCTACAGTCTCAGAATCCATGGATTAGAAGTGTGTGGGAAGCAAGGAACTGTTGGAAGGAACCTGACAACATCAAGGCATTTGGTTGCATCTTTCTTCCACATTATTTAATAAAAATATACTTTTCTTTCCTATATGAATGTTATTTGTTCATATTGTATGATTCCTTGATCACGTACATAGTTTCATATCAAATAGACTCTGTTATTCTTTTCTTCGTTGGATTATGTTATTTTGCAGATATTTCTCCATAAGCCTCATGACAGAGCTTGTATTGCATTGGCAAAGTCATATTTTTGATATTTAAAAGGCATGTTCTAGATCCATTTCTCATTTGATAATTGAAATCTAAGGAAAGAGTAGCTTATTGTCTCGTTTTGTTCTAGTTTCGTAGTGAAGCTAGGGGGATTGATTTGTGTCCGCACTTAAAAATTAGCCTAATAAAAAAAGATCATACAATATAGCCTCACTCTTGTCCATGCAGGGGTGAAAAGAGGCTGTCCACAAGTGTCTAAAATCATCCCAACAAATCTTCCCACAACTGTCCACAAACACTGTCAATTAGCTTTCCAAAATATGCCCCGAGCTGTCCAACTGGCACTGAATGAGAGGTACCTTCAGATATGAACTTTTCTCATTGTTTTGGACTGTAAACTTGCTGTCCAAAACAACCAACATATCTGATATACAACCTCACAAAACTTCCCACAAAAGTGCTCCAAAATCAGCAAGTCTAAGCCACCATTGGCTCTGATACCATCTAGATTTTATGAGGTCCTATGTGGTTGCCACCTAAGGTCTGTCCTTTACCTTAGTATGGATCTAAGTTTCAACTGTGTGGCTGTATTTTCTTTCTGATTTAGGACAACAAACAGTCACCCAAATTTCTGCTCAATATTTGATGGTTAAGTGCTCTTTTAAGGTTCCCTTGCAAGTGTTTTCTTTATTCAATGTTAGCACATGCATAATACATGAAAACAGATAAAAATACCTCTATATATTTAAACTTTAAAATTTTGATCTACACTTCTAAGAATGCATACATTTGACACATACATTTTTGGTCAACATGACCTTGGAAAAAACCCCCCCATGGGGAAAACCAGTTTGGAGCAGATATATATAGAAGGCCTCAAAGAAAAATGTACAACACAAGAAACATAAAAAAGTGAATCTGGTACAATAGAAACCACTCTATGGTGCCTTGGAGTTCCTCGAAGACTTTCCCAAAAATCCTTGTGAAGCGAGGTGCCCCTTGCCTTGGTCAAACTTCTTCCTCTTGCTTGCCTTTGTCTTTATCCTGATCCTTTGCTCTGAGCTTATCTTTACCACTGAGATGCTTTGATTCTTTACCCACTTGAATGATTGAAAGACTCTTTCCCTTTTCCCTTGAAGCGTGCGCCCTCTCTCTCAAAGTGCACTGTTAAGAACCAAATATCAATATAGCATAGAAAAACCTCAGAAAAAGAACTCAATGCCTTGAAAAAGAGATAATTTCAAATAATAAGCCTCTTCGAGGGGGCAACCTCCTTTTAACCCACTTAAATGTTCAAGTACAAGATGATT
>SNQJ01S0125293.1:1058-20187 GCA_010110895.2 Picea sitchensis | reverse complement strand
CTTCTATGAGCCTGGCAAATTTTCCGACGAGTAAGGGTTTAACTTAGAATGCTCAGTTTTGGGATCAGAAGACATGGAAGATACCAATGATCATAACGAAGAAAGGGGAACCCCACCTCAGAATAATCAACCTTGGTTGGCCATAGATTCTTTTGACATCCATGGATGAGTACATAACCCTCCCCGACATCCATAAAATTTACTCCCTAAATTTGACCCTGAAACCTCAGGATTGCCTAAAGACCATATCAAAAAAATAATACTAGCTATCAGACTAATGAATGTCCAACATGATGACATAGTATGTAGGATTTTCTTCTATACTTTTGAGAATTTGGCCTCCACATGGTATTTTTACTTACCTGTAGGATCCATAACCAGTTGGACAAAGTTTCAAAAGGATTTTCTAGATACATTTGCAGAAGAAACAACTACATGAGCTTTGATGGCTTAGTTGTTCTCCATCACCATGAGTTCAAAGAAGAAGGTTAAAGACTTTAATAAAAGGTTCACCACTATCCTAAACAAATTTCAACCTGAAGCCAAACTAACTCAGGAGTTGCAAATCAAAGTATATGCTAATGCTCTCCTGGCTTCTATTTCCATGGTTTTGAAGAGGGATGCTAAAACAACCTTAGCTGAGAATTTTGAAGAAGCCAAAACAATAGAATTTAAAATGAAGGGATGTAAATAAGTCCAGGTCTCATTAGTTAATAAGGAGGTTCAACCTCCTCCCAGGAGAGGACTCCCGTTGACTAGACCCCTAGGGAAACAAATAGAAAAAGGTCCCGAAAAGGGGAGTGGAGACATATAAGACCTACAATGCATGGTTAAGAAATTGTCAAATGAAATCATAGACATGAAAAGAAGTGTTGGGGAAGGAAGCCAAGGACAGAGGTCCTATAAACTCTTTTGTTGGGTTGAGAAAAAGATATAAATATTCTTCTGATTACTATGGTTTGTGATATATTCTTTGTTGACTTTTCTATTATTTTGAAGTAATTAGGGAAGGAAATGGTTAAAAAATCTTTAGGAAATATTATTGAATGATATTAGATATTTTCTGAACTTTGGTTTGAATTGTTTTGATTTTATGTAGAGATGGATAATTGTTGTTAACTAAAGATAATTAATAAGATCATGAAGATGCACAGGCCATTGAAGATCGAAGAAATCAAACAAAAAATAGTTCAAAGGAAGATTGACTTTTTATCTTGCAATCTTCATAAATAGTAAAAGAAATCCTTAGGATCTCTCGATCATGAGGATAACTTAATTTACTTATCTCATTTTAATATATAAAGAATAGTGAACGATAGAGAGATACCCATAAATTTAACCAAGCATTCATATCTCTTAATTGTTGACATTTTGTACAACAATACATTGTAAATGATTGATCAATTATGGAATTAATGAAAGCTTCAAGCGTTTTGATCATTTTTGCGTACTAATTTTTTCGTAGCAGTATCTTTTGAAGACCGTGGGCCCAGACAGAAGGAATTACTATCTCATATGTAATCTTATTAAATCTGTTATAGTTTTGTGATTCAAATTTTCTTTCAACGGTTAAGATAAACTCGTTAATGTGTTGATTCTTTTATGAATTGGTTATGTTGTTCCATTTGCAGAGAATAGATGTTCCATCTGGAGATTATCGATTGTTGTTCCATTTCCAATTGCTGATTAATTTATCGCTTGTGGATTCCTTTCATTTAAATTCACATTTTTTGTTCCTTTCACGTTCATTGTTCCTTTTATCAAATTCACATTTGTTGTTCCTTTCATTTAATTCCCTTTTGTTGTTCCTTCTTAAATATTCAGTAGATCGTTGTTCCTTTCCAATAGATTAATTAATCATTGAGAAATTGATTCATTAAGTGTTTTCACAGATTAACTTAATATTTCTTAGATAATTGAACTCAGTAAATTGATTGATTCTTTGATTCATGGTGTGTTATTGTTCAGAATTACAATTATGTTGAGTGAGTTATTAGTTTAAGATTTTTTTAATGTGTGAAGAACTTGATTCTTGCTGTAAATTAGATGGACTCAGATTTTTTTTAACTGAATTATCTACATGATTTTAAAATTCTACGACTATCTGCATAGACTTTCTTGACATTCTTGAAAGACAAGATGAATCCTCGGTTGATAAAATTACCGGACTAAAAGACTTTTGTTTTAGGACATCTTTAGAACCCAACATTTGGTGGATTCATAGGGAGGGTGTCAAAGATAGCATAGGTTGCACCTCTGAAGGATGATGCATTGAAAATGGAAGGTAAGAACATATGTAGGAAACAAGTAAAATTCTTGTGCCAACACCTTTAGGCTGATGCTTAGAGGTTATATAGGTTGCATAAAATTTGTGATTGTGTGTATGACTAAGAAGAAGAACAGAAAAAATAAAAATAAAATAAAAAATTAAAAAAAAATTACCAAAAACTACAAAAGCCCAGGGGCTGTGACCTGCAGGAGGGCAACCATAGGCGAAATTATCCAGAAAAGAGATGAATCTCAAACCCCTCAGGTTGGAACTTCGAAAGGTTCTACCCAGAATCCCTCGAGCAACAAATTCACCAACTACAACTCATGATGAGGTTCATAGAGGAACTTAAGGGACTGAGAAAAGTTTCCAAAATACACATACTCCACATTCCTGTCCTTTAGATGAGGGAAATTCTTGTAATTGGAAAGAAGGAGAAGGGGAAACTAGTGGAATTGTTGAGGAAAACCCACCACCACCACCTGAACCTAGTTCTCCTGTGATTTTGGCAAGATAAGGAACACCTGAAATCCTAGAAACAGGTAGCATGGAAAAACCTCCTAAGGGACCAAGTAATAAACCACCCCAAATAAAACACCCAGTTGAATCCACGAAGGTTGTGGCATATTTTTGACCAAATGGAACAACAAAATCAACCACAACCTCAGACTTCCAGTTTGGAACATCCTATAGTTGATTCGGTTTCTAATGCAACAATGAAATCCATTCCACTACAAAATCTTCCAAACTTCAATGGATTGATCTCAGAGGTTGACACATTGCCTTGAGTTTGATGTCTATGTAGAGCTATGACTATACCTCTGAGTCCCCTAGAGCTGACATTTTCCCACAGCACAAAGAACAGCTGCAGTGGACATAGGATTAGGGGGAGGAACTTATAAGTTCATGGGAATATATGAGATAGAACCAACCTTCCTTATGAGCATTATCAAGACTACTTGTAGAACAGGATTTAAAGGATGAAATCACAAAATGACTCCAAAATAAAATGAAACACTAGAAGAATATATTTGAAATAAATTTCAGAAATGCATAAACCCTACAGGGAGATCTGCTGTGTACATTACCCAGTTGAGGTACCCAAAGGCATTGGACACACCTACCACACTTAGAGGGTAGATGAGTAATGAAATGCTGCGAGCCTCTTACACAAAACTCGACTGGTTTAACATTTCAGCATAGTGCTCATTTGTTCCCTTTATAACCCAGGTTAGATGTGAAAGGTCATATGTAACATATATCAACAACATAGATCATCAATAATTCATCACCATAAGAACACAAAGAACACAAGATGTATGTACAATTTTCTTTTGACTAGGACTACAATCCTTGGGGTTTTTCAGCAACATCTAAATAGAGTAAAACTCTACAAAAGAACCATCTCTATGGCCTGTAAGACTCGACTTACACCCTCATCACCAAACTGCGATGAGGCAACAATCAGCGGTGTCTGCTGATGGGTACATGACATTGAAGTAGTGGAAAGCCAACGTAATGTACATACCCTAACTCACTACAGCCATGTATGTTACAGGACAATATATCTGAAACTTGCATGTGTGCCTTCCTGGATAGGTTTGTGTACTTTCATCACCTTTTCAAGATCCTCGTAGCTTTTGCAAGAATAATTTCTTGTCTTCCATTGTCCAAAGCTGACCACCATAACTAGATCATAGCTTACATCCAAGCTCTCCAGCCAAGCTTACTCATGCTCCTAATGATCAATATAGATACTAACTCAATGCATGTATGGCATTTATGGTATACCATAGCAATCATGTCTGGCTGAACTCCCACAAGTCACTCACTCCATCAACCGGCCATAAAACCACATCCCGCATCCAGCCATACCAAAGAATTCTAAGCATTTATAACACAATAAAATGTATCCATCAGAGATAATGTAACCAGCCACCAGTGTCTCGGGTGTGGTCGAGCCCATAGAATCATATCTAGAACACCTTGGGTCTTCCAACTACCATTCATCGGCTCAGCACAAATCTCCCATGATTTTTATCCCTTGTGCGTACCACATCCTCCTCTGAGGACCATGTATGTGCATGCCTGAGACCATTACAACCCTTTTCGAGAACTGGGTTTGGGAAGCACAAGAGACTTTTTCCGTCAAGATCGTTGGTATTGTCAAAACTTTGATGCGTTCTTGGGATCCTCCTCACACTCTCTTTCTTAGAATAGATCTTCAATCATGCTCAAGAGATCCACACCAAGATTCTCTCACAAGAGCTCTCCATCAACACTCGTGTCTCTCATAAAGGAAGCTCTCCATTGATCCACCAAAATATTGTTTCTGAGGAATCATTGCTATCTTATTTATACTTTCATCCTCTAGGTCGCTTAACCCATTTCTGGGTCAAACAACCTATTTTCCTTATTTAGGGTTAACCACTTTTCCACATAAATAGAAAGTTCTCCAATCTTTATCATTTAAATATTCCATCTTGATTTTGTCACTTCTCTTTGTACATAAATAATCCACCTTGACTTTGTGTCACTTTGCTATCATTTCAATACGATTTCTTCTTTTAGGGCACTTTGACTTCTTTGACCTTGTGGGGACTTTCGATCCATCATGTAGGGGTCAGCTATTTCGTGGGGTCCATAACTCTCAAATAATGAGGGAGTTATGTGACATTTACATATACCATTCGAAATGGCATGACTAGGAAAATTTCACCAACAAAATCACTGATCTTCTTACGTTTCCATTCCACATTACAAGCATGGGTTCTCTCGGCCATGGCTCAGCCTTCAAAGCATCTTCACGTGAGGTCTTTACCATAAGTGGACCATTTTGGAGTTCATCCGGTACCTTGACAGAAATAGTAGGTCAAACTATACATGTCATGTAGCAGAAGAGATCATCTTCATCATGTATCGTGACAACTGGTACAGTCCATCTTCATCTATGCATCATATCATTGATAGTATATTGATCCATATTCATCGATTGGTTTCTATTGGCACAGGGGTAGAACCGAGGGGGTTCAACGCTACAACAAAACACCAACAAAGCCCTAACTGTGGCCTTCGGCAACACCTCTGAAGCGGATGAAGTCTCACCAGATGTAGAGGTAGGGGTGGTTTCAGGGCTTCGATTAATACGCGGCATTGGTTGGGACATGAATGCGCAATTATAATAATACTTAATGAAGTGCCAGCCATTCGGTTCCTCTGTGGCGAAGTAAGAAATTATCCACTTCATTGATAAAGCGAGGCTTAAACATTCACACTAATCTAGTGTATTTAAGGGACTTGTAGGTAAAATGGAGTTAGATGAAGGCGGATCAAGCGCTAAGCATAGCCATATAGATCGGATCTAACATTCTCACATACAATAATAAAGCACAAATCATAGAGTAAATATATATAAATACATGTGAAGCACTTAACAAATAACATGTGAACACATCAAGACAAACAAAAAATCATAACCGGTGTTTTATGGTTTCCTGCCCCACCACGGGGATACATCCGCAACTCTTCTTTGTTGGCCAATAATATTTCAGTCGGTGGTTACAAGAATAGAGCCTCAAACCCCTTACTCCACAAGGGAAAGATCTACAGCATCTCTCTGGGTCCTTTCTTCCTTGTGTGTTGCAACCTAAACTACAGTCAATTACAAGGGACTTGCGAAAATACGCAAGTCTCTTCACAGATCATGCACAAGAACTACGAGAATCTACTTGCGCGGATCACCCATTCCACATCCATAGATGTGCCACTAGTATATCTAGCGTAAGCATCTATTTATGTATACAAAATAGGCATAAACATGAGTAAAACCATGGGACAATGTCAATCCCGTTACATGTTCCCACATCAAGGGCTGATATCTTCATTGATCTTAGTACCATCTTCAGCTCATCCTTGACCCAGGGCTATCGGGGGTCCCAAAATAGGTCAACATGACCAAAATACTAAAGAAACGGTCAGAACCGGGCTACAACACTCACTTGTGACTCATCTGAGTCACTCACGGTTTGATCATTTCTTCTTCGAATGCCTTGAGTTTGGATCGATTTGCTTTGACTTGATGCTTTGCTATGGCCCGCATAACTGCCGGTAGAACTCCACGGATCAGCTGGGTAATTTCCTTGGCCCTTCTAGGCGTTGTTCTTTTGTGGTGACAACCTGTTCTAGTTCTGTTCCTTGGATTTCAACCTCTATGAATAATTGACGCACCTTATCTTGTACTGGTTGGATTCATTGAGTTACTTCCCTAAATTTTCTCTGGTTCGTATGGATCTGCTACTAGGTGGTGCATTTCTCTTGAGATCTCTTCGTTCTGTCTACGACGCGGGGCCTTTAGGCGTACTGTAGATAATGTTTACGTGTTGCTTCGCTTCTGGAGCTGAGCTCCGGTGCTGCACGTAACTTTGGGTTCGGTAGAGATTCTCGTACGTTGGAGCGCTGCGATTACTCAACTACTTGCATTCAATGGTAAGGCACTTTATCCTTTCAACTGTGCTCCAGGCAGTTGCTTCTCTCTGGTCTCTTACATCTTGTGGGGTCTCGGGCACTGTGCGGAGCTTTAGGTCTTTTATGCGTTGTTGTAGTTGTTGAATTGCTTCTTCAAGTTGTGCCACTGATGTGGGACTCTCTTTAGGATTTACTTCTATGACTGTCACGGAGTGAAGTGCTTTGTGAACCATTTCATTTACTTCGAGTTACTCCGCAAACAACTATTCCTTTTCTTTACGCATTTTGGACTTTTCTTCATCCCACTTTTCTTGGAGGGCAAGCGTTTCTCATTAGCGATGCTTCGCGTTGCTATAAAATGTCTCCCTATACTTGTGCTAAAGCATGGGTGGCTTGTGCTATTTCCTCCTGTGCTCATCTAAGGCGAGCTTTGAAGCGTATCAACAATTTGGTGGAGTTGAGCAAACTCATCTCGAGTTAAGTGTTTTCCAATGGAAGGCTGATGGAAACTTCATGACTGAACTATAGTTCCTTCTACACCAGCAGATTTCAACCTTGCCCATCGATTGTATATCTCCTTCTGCTTAGCCTCTTGCTTCTCTTCTATCTCTAGTGAATCATCATTAAGAGCTACTACGATGAAATCAAAGTCATATAGCGTGAGGATAGTCTACAATTTGGTCCTTAGGGCTTCGATTTCTTAGAAGGCTTGGGACCTTCTTCTCTTAAGGATCCTCGTTGTCTCTGGGTGTAACCTAGCCTTTCTTATTCAACTTTTGTGCAATCTATCTCTTCACTATCTCCTCCTATGTGAGGTGGATGGAAGAAATCGCCGATTGAAATTGACTTACATCTTAGGTTCTTCGCGCCTTTGTCTTCTTGGGTCCGGTGTATCCGCCTTCTTCTAGACCTCAATATCGGACATCTCCGCGGGATCTGGAATGGGAGGTCCGTATTCTAGTGTTATTAATCTCTTGCGGTGCCTCCTGTCATCTTGTGGTAGTTGAATTTGTTGCTTTTGCTTTCGTCAATGCGCATTTGCTTAATACTCGATAGAATGGTGATTTCACAGCTGAATTTCATTAGAATTGACTCCTATGGACGGATTTGTTTGGCATGATCTGAGGCTTAGACTAGATGTTGTCTTCATTTTAGTTTTAGCCTGGGTATGGAACATGACATTGTACCATTGCTTGTTCATATCCTTGGAGTACCATAGTGTACTGAAATTCAAGGCCAGAGGTTCAAAGGGATCTATATCTGGGAAGGTCACACCTTAAAGGCATTTCCCAAGCAGTAAATGAAATGAGGATTAGGAGCCAACTAAAACGAAATTCATAACCCTGATCATGTTCTTCTCGGCAGTCTAGTTCCAATTGGTTCACGAGGTACTTCACCCCATTCATTTGTACGGCTCCATACTTTCCTGTAAGGTCCGAATACGAAGCCAGTCCGCTTGGGTGGGTCAGTTCTTGTGGACTAACTTTCATGCAATCAAATGACGGGCAATCGCTGCGTATTGATTTGTCATGGAAAAGTTCCATGTTTCATTGTTCTAATATCTCGGCGAGCTCCCAATTTTACCTGGTATTTCATCTGGGAAGTTCCCCTCTTGGGACAACCGCAAATTACCGATAAGCTCTATGCTTGCCAGCACCTGTGCTTTTCCAGGTGACTTTGATACCGGTGTTCTTTTCCATTAAGTTTACTTATATTTAACATTGTAATTAGCTGCGTTGTTGAGATTCTTACAAGATTCGAAGAATTTGATGCTTCTTCTTTAATGCAGGTAGGTACTTCAATATTACAGCCGCTCTTCTAATGTTCTTGCGGCTTCGACATCTGGGTTTCTAGAGTTAAATAGCTTCGATGTCATTCTTCAGTGATCAGAATTACGGATTCACGGTCATGAAATCTTTAACTCTTTTTTCTTTTGCTCCAAAATTTATTCTTCTTCTTTTTGTCTGGCCGGTCCTATCAATCGGTTTCCTGAGCAACATGGTAAATGGGTATTTGTCTTCAAATAAATTTAAATAGAACTCCCCGTCTTCTTTTCTATAGAGAGTTTCACATTTAAAGGTGTTTTCCTTGGAGTGCAGCCAATGGCGGAAGTATTTTACACGGTTTATCAACTTTCCTCTGTGATTACATTCACATCCTTCATGAAGGTCATATGGGCTTTTTCCCACCCACCTATGGCTTTCCCAAGTTATTTTTGTCATGATATTCACCTGTTTCTTCATCCCGAGGAATCTGAGTCAATGTCAAAGTCTCCTATTGTTACTTCAATTCCATTTCTTTTTCTTTGAATATCTATGATGAAATTAGACAGCCGATGGTCATTCAAGGGTTTGGTTTTGTTTTCAACTAATACTTTCTCACGATTCTTTCGGGTTTGCGCCATTTACTAGATTTATAGGGTTTCTTTATTGATTCATTTTCTTCCATCTTGGAATCATTCCTGGGGAAATCTAACACTTCCAGCGGTTCATAGCTTTACTAAAGACAACCAGGTTAACTTTCCTGGGAATTCCTTGGCAGAGGGATGTCGGTCTTCTCAAACCTGTGGAGGTTGATATATACTTGCGGTACAAATGATCCGGCGCTGTTATTGTGCATGGGATAAACTGGTGGCTAATATAAAAAATTATTTCTAAGAATGTACCGTGTTTTGTTGAATCCAGGGCATTATTTCTGCATGGGGTATAACATATATTTCACTATTCTTATAAGATCTACTCATGCTCAAGGCCTTTCATCTATTAGTTCCCTAGTTTTCAAATAGGATGAAACCTATCAAACATACCTAGATGTGCAGAAACAAAAAATTTCCCACTTATATTACTTCTATAGAGAATAAAGCTTCCAGATCTAAACATTTTAACTATTCTTACCTTTCCTTGAGCCACCGAGCTTGGATCTTACCTCTTTTAATAAAGGTAAATTCTCACTTTTTTCTTTCTTAGAGAATAGAGCATTCAGATATTGCTTCTTTTTCAGATCTAACCTCCTTTCTTCAAATCAAGCTTCTTTATTTAGCACATATATTTATAAATTGAGTAGGATCTTGCACACTAGAACGACAGATCTATGCATAGAACTTTAACAATTTTAGGATGAATATTTTACCTGAGAGCTTCTTCTTTCTCAATTCCAATGATCAGGTTTGGTCCAGACAATGGAACCATTTGTTGGCATAGGGGTAGACCAGGGGTTCAATGCTACAACAACGCCACAACAAATCTAATTTACCAACCCTTCGGCCCAACACGAAGCGATGAAGTCTCACCTTAGGTAGAGACAGGAGTGGTTGTAGGACTTCAGTGTCTACAACCTTATCTAGGACAAAGATATGTGATTATAATACCTTAAAAGAGCACTTGGCACCATTGTTTCCTCTATATGCAATCGGCTATTCCGCCCGGTGATAAAGATAGATCTTCACAACATTCCACACTAATTTTGTGTGACAAGCGCTTAGTATAGATGGGCATAGATTATATCGGCAGGATCGTATGCTAAGCAGCCATTATAATTTATAAATTTATCACATATAATAAGCACAAATCACAAATTAGATCTAAATACATCAAAGCTCTTAGAAAATAATGTGAGACATCGAGATAATCCTGCAAAGCAACATAACCACGGTGTTTACGTTGTTCACTACTCCCCAGGACTCGATCCACCAACTCTTCTCTCCTTTATTGTCTTCATTCAATGGAGTTTACACAAACATAGAGCCTCAAAGCCTTATAGCATGGGACAAAGATGCATAGGCTTCGCTAGATCCTTCTTCCTTAACGTTACAACATAAACCTTCCACAATCCTTCTGGGGACACGCGCCCAGCTCTGTGAGTCTTACAGGTCATTCACAAAGAACATACATAATCTACTTGCAATTAGCATACATTCACATCGCATATATGGACCACTACTTCTATCTAGCCTAAGCATCTATTTATATACAAAATAGGCCCTAAACGTGGGTAAACTCGTAGATTGATGTCCCATTCCCATTACATATTCCCAAATCCAAAAAATCCCTAAAATGGGGTTGAGATCCCACAATCTCTACTTTTTATTGTGCTCCATCTTCGATAGGTTTTTTGAAGTCCCAAAATAGGTCAACGATAAGGGCTCTCCCAAAGGCAGTTCAGGAGCCAGCAATTTCCACTTGAAATCTATCCATTCTCATCAAGAAAAATACGTACCTCGGTATTCATCAATCATCCATCAATAAAGCCTATCAATCGATCCATTGACATCAATCAATCCCATTTTAATCACTTGACATCAATCAATCAAACCATTTTGCATCAATGACAACCACGGTCCAACAACGAATCCCCTTTTGGCATTGATGGTAATACCAACGTTGATGTCAACACCAATTACCATTTTTTGATGTCAACATGTAGATATGTCATGTTATACATAAATAGTCAAAGTGACTATCTCTTCCCATCAATTATGACTATCTCTCCCGGTAAACATCCATCGCACATCAATGTGACTATCTCTCCCCAGTATCAATGGAAAGGGTCTTCTCAGGGCCATCCTTATTAAGAATGTCTTTGATCTTCCTGGAATAATCTCTCCCCTTTTGAATAGGGATACATCATGATGTAATGCTGAATATACATTTCTCATGCTCCCCACGGAGACAGCTGCCTCTATGCTCTTTCTTCAAATATGGGGCTCTTTTCTTGGTATGCATTTGATAAATGTCTCCTCCTAGAATCATGGGAAGAATGACTCCCCACAATGGGTATGTCTCCCCTATCTTCAACTAGATCATAGATCAACCATTCTCTCCATGATGATCCCTTGGACCCTATTTATGCATCAAACATGCCATTTCATACATCATGAAACAAAATATATGCCAACAGACTAAAATAGAGAATCATGAACCAAAATCATGTACCAAGTAAATCATGTACCAAAAATGTATATAATGCACAACACCAATACATAAGCATCATGAAATGTGTCAAAAGTTATCATCCATGGAATTTATCAACCACATGCCTCTATCAATATGTCAACATGTTCATCTACAGGTATGTCGAGACAAATTATATCACTTATGATATGTCCATCATGAACCAAGTACCATAACCAAGTATCTAACAAGTACCAATTGTTGTGCTAATCAAGTATTATTATCCAAACATATACCATATATGGGTGTACCAAACACTTAACCATGTATCAATGCATTTTCAAATGATGAATCCCATATTTGTATGCAAAATCCTCCATAAAAACATGTGTCAATGATCAACCTGCTAGTAGGTGCCTCTATAGTGTACCAATCATGCATCAATTATAGATAAATATATGAATCATCAATGATGTAACAACATGATCTCTTTATCAACTCACCAACTTCATGTCGCAATATGTATCCCATCCATAAGCCAAGAGCATGTATAAGGTTTTTCAACAAGTATTCCAATCAAGATACATTACATGACCAAGGTGCCATAAATCCACTATTGTAACCAACAAAAATGAATTAATCCATACTCATAGGTTAGTACCATGCAGGATTTTTATTTTACGCCAATCCAGAGTATGAACATTTAAACACGCAAAAAATAGTGTCGAGAACTGCGCGACAGGCTATGTCCAGCCCACGCGTCACGGTTTTATCATTTCATCAAGTTTGCAAACCATGTTGCATTGCCTTTTCAGGCTATTTCGCATATATGTGAGCTTTAACGCGGATGAAGCTGATATGTATACAACCTATTCAAGATTTCGTGCCTTATGTACACTGACTAATACCAGTGTCACGGGTGTAATACTTATAAATGGATCACGCTGGGCTTGCCAGGTCTTTCATTGGTCTGGCTGTAGCATCTTCTTCACCCACTTTTGTATATTTCCCTTCTCCTCAGAACTTGATCTATGAGCATCCATATTTTCAAAGATTTATGCCTTTCTTACTTCATTTCGCTAACATTTGCATTACTGTTGAAGTCCTCATCATGTATTGTCTTCTTGTGTTCCAACACTCTACGGGATTTGTATTACGTCCACTGCAATATATCATCTAATGAATTATTCTGGTGGACATCAAGTATGTCCTATTTTATCACATCTCCGACACCTTGTGGTTTTATATAATCTTCCATTATATCTCGTTTCATGAGATATACATTCAAAATGTTTGTGACCATATCCATTACATGAATAACAATGCCCATGAAGAGCACTTTCATACCTTTGCTTTGGTGTCGCAGAATGTACTCTTGATATCTTCCTTGCTTTGTTGCTTTTGAAATTTTCTTTGCCTTGTGTAGATGGTTGTTTCGCGGCATTGTCTTCATTCTTTGATGGACTTACCTCATGCTTCTTTGGGGTGCTTGCTTCTCCAGCATGTGTAGCTTCCTTTTGTATCCAATTTGGATTTATCATATGGTGATCTTTGACTTTCCAAGATCTCATCCAAGATAGTGAGCTATTCAAGAATTTGTTGACTTCTCCACTTTCTTTGTAAGATCAACAATTTCATCTTCAACACAACATGACTCTTCTTTTCATTTATCTATTTTCAATAGTTCCTCTATCCTTTGGTTTCTTCAATTTAGGTCTTAGGATGGACCAATGGTTTCAAAACTTTTGCTGCTAATCTCATCATCTACATTCATATCATCTTTTTTCCGTTCTTTAGTCTTGTGATATCTTCTTCCCTTTTCTTCTAATTGGGTCTTGTTGCTCTCTTCTTGTTCTTTGGGCATTTCCTTTAAATTCAAGATATGTGTCTTTGACTCATCCTAAAAAAACTTCTTAGTGTTATCGAAAGAAGATAGTTATAGTGTGTATAAAATGATCAGATATATCTATATAAACCCTATTCAACTTCCTTTTGAGTTCTAATAGATTTTCTTCTATTCTTTCCATGGGATAACTACCATCAAACTTTACACAAACTATTTCTAGATCTTCTTCTTCACTTGAGAAAAAATTCAACATCATCGCATTTTGAATCATTGCAATCAAGGGTTTTTGAGAGTTCTTTACCTTTATTTGGAAGTATCTTCAATATCTTCCTTTTGCCAACATTATCACATGATTCTTTTCCTTCATTTGAGAATGTCTTCAAGATCTTCACTTTGTGCTAACATCATCATGATTCTTTGTATTCATTGAAATGTTTTTCAAGATCGCATTTAGAGAGTAATGCATTCATAGAAGTTTTGGAGATTCTTTGCTAATGATCTTGATGAGTGTTCTTCAGCATCTTCTTTCTTGTTTTGATATGTGTCCTCTATATTTAGCCATAGATCCTTGGCCCGGAAGTGCATTTGTCCTTTCGCTTTAATGGGGTTGAGAGTCCCTTTAGAATGGTATTGAAGAGCCAATGCATAATTCTTCTTTCCTTCCCTTTGAGATGCAAACTTTGTCTTGTTCTTGAAGGAAATGATCCACCAATGGCTTCCTTCAAATCATTGCTCCCATTGTATTCCAAATGTAATCTCATCTCTATTCTCCAAGTGGGAATAATTTTTCCTCATCAGGATTGGAACTTCATCATCCATTTTATTGTGTCTATGGATCTCCTTCAATCTTATTTAAGGCTTGTGGTGAGGCCAGCAGAGCCTGAATTGTTGGACACACCTACCACACTTACGGAGTGAATGAGTGTGGGGATGGTTTTACCAAAACTTCCCTCTTACACAAAACTCATTAGTTAACATTAAATTTTACTCATTACTCATTGTTGTCATTTATAGCCATTTAGATGTGAACATATATCAACAACATAGATCGTATTCAGTCATCACCATAAGGAACACAAAGAACATAAGATGTATGTAAAAATTTTATTTTTATTACAGAATACAATACTTGGGTTTCAACAACAAATAAATGGGGTACAACTCTCTGAGAGCACCATCTCTATAACGAAGTTACGACACACCCTCAGCACAAGCTGAGATGAGGCAACAATTCTGATAGATATCAATGCACTTAATAGGTACACAACTTGTTAGTGAATTGCATCTACGCGTATTAATACGTGCCAGCTCAGTACATTAATATGCAATATATCTAACAACACAGAGTGTTCCTTACACGGGCTATTAGGTTTATCCTTTTCATCACACACTCGGATCCTCTGCAAACCTACAAACAAAGTTTCTTACACCTTCCAGCATCCAGTCTTACCACCAGCCAGTCACAACATCCAAGCTCTCCAATAGCTTACTCATGCTCCACAACCAATAAATATGGATGATAACTCAATCATGTATAAGAAACTAGTATATTATGGAAACCATATCAGTACTGAAATATAATATTGTTTCTCACTCCATTAACCAACTCAAATCATATCATATCAACCATACCAAGAATTCCCTAAGCATTCCTTAACAACAAAAAAATACTATCCATCAAGACAATGATGTAACAAATACTGGTGTCTCGTTGATCCGAGCCCATAGAATGTAGATATGGAACCTTGATTATTCAACTTCTGAGTCATGCAATCGACAAAGAATCTCAGCAGTTTTTATCCTTTGTCGTTTGATCCTCATACAACTCGTTATTGTCTTATGTGCCTTACATTGCAACCCACGTGCACCCTAAAAGAGCTAGGTTTCTAAAAGCTCGAGAGACTTTTGCCATCAGGATCTCAGATGTTAAAACTTGATGCATCCATGAGATCCTCCTCGGAATCTCTTTCTCTGTAGATGCAATCATGCTCAAAGGATGCACCAGATATGCTGTCACAGAAGCTCTCCATCAGCACTGCAATAATCTCTAAAGAAGCTCTCCATCGAGCACACAAAATAATTTCACAAGGCTCCATCAGCACTACAAAAATAATCTGAAGCTCTCCATTTGATCCCACCAAAGGATTCTTTACGAGACCATTTATGTCTGTTTATGCTTTCACCCTCTAGGTCCTTAACCCATTTCTAGGTCCTTTAACCTATTTTCCTTATTTTGCAGGACAACCACTTTCCATAAATATAAAGTTCTCCAATCTTTATCATTTAAATATTCCTTCGTTTTGTCACTTTCCATAAATAGAAAGTTCTCCAATCTTTATCATTTAAATATTCCTTCTTGATTTTGTCACTTCTCTTTATTATTTAAATAATCCACCTTGACTTTGTCACTTTACTTTATCATTTAAATAAGTATTTCTTCTTTTAAGTCACTTTGACTTCTCTGACCTTATGGGGCTTCAAGCCATCATATGGGGGTACTTCAACTTTGTAGGGTCATAACTCTCAAACCGTGAGGAGTTATGTGACATTCCACATACCACTGAAAATGGAATGACAAGAACTATCCATATAGGATAGTTTCACTAAAAAAATCAATGGTGTTCTTCTCTTTATTCCACATACAAGGATGGGTTCTCTCAACCATAACTCAACCACAAAGCGTCTTCCCGCGAGGGCTCTCACCATAAGGGGACCACTTTGGAGTTCATCCATTTGTACCATGACAATAAAATAATGAGTCAAACTATGCATCATATATCAAAAAATCCATATTCATCATTTATCAATGACAACTCATTGATCCATCTTCATATATGCATCATATCAATGATAGTATATTGATCCATATTCATCAATTGGTTTCCACTTGACATCTATCATGATCATCAAGGACAATACATATACATTGTTCATCAATCATCAATCAATCAAGCATATCAATCAATCCATTGACATAAATCAATCATTTAATAACTTGACATCAATCAATCTAACCATTTGCATCAATGACAACATGATCCAACACAAGCCACTCTAATAAAAGGTATGAAGGATGAATGGGTAGAAACATTGAATTTAATGGGAAAAGGTGATATTTATCAAGAAACATATGATGACATTGTCCAATTTTGTATCAGGTGTTCACGCGGTAGTACACGAACCCGATTGAGAATACAATCCCCCATCACCAGAGGTAGCAACATCACTAGCAGGAGCATTACCCGAGCATAAATTGGTAATCTTTTAAAAAAAATTAAAACTGACATTTTGGGTACTCTAACTAAATAATTGGATGTTCTAAAGGTTAAACAGAAGCAAGTTGAAGAAGAACATTCATTGGCTATATTTTGTCCATGATGAAGAAAGAAACATGGTTCAAGAGAGTGTCCCTTGGATGTGGTTCGAATCTGTGCCATCTGTGCCAAATACCATGCGATAGAGAAATGCCCATCACTCCCAGGACTAAAATATGTATTTAAAGAAGAATAAGAGGAAACCAAACCGATATATATGATGGCTTAGCATCGCCAGTGGAAAGATAGCCCCCCTGGTATGCTACAAGATCCATCTTCTTTGTTTTCTGGACAGTATAATCAATAGCATAATTCTGGAAATGCATGGCAGGGACAACCATTTGCTAACCCCACTTGGTAGTCCCAACAATATCCTACTACACCCTGGCCAAATCAACCAATTTATAATCCTACTTGGCCTAACTTGCAATAGCCTACCCCATTTTGGCAGAATTAAAATAATAACCCCTATCCCTCATAGTGGGCTAGCACAACTGCCCAAGCCTCCAATTGGACTCAAAACTAGCAGTGTCCCATGGGACTGACCAATCAACCCATGGGAATGGCTCCTCAAGCTCAACCCACTTTACAAGCTCCACTTCAATTACCCCAAAATCCTCAACCTCAAATGTGGCCTCAACTACCATCTCAACCCAACCTGAATCCCAATAATAGACTCGTCCAACTCATGCAAATTGTTGAGAATTTAGAGGGTGAAACCAACTCTGTAGGGTGAAATGAACTCCGGTTGAGATCAGGGTGTGTAATTTCTCCTGAGGAAAGTGACATTCATCAAGAACATGAGAATGAGAATGATATAAAACCAATAATAAAACCATTGATTGTGGTCATAGAAAAAGAAACAGAATAGGGGAAAACACAGTCGAGCAACAAAATCCTGATAAAGATGTAATTTATTCTCCCTCGTTTCCTGAGAAGATAATGATAGAAAAACCAACTATATATCCTAACTTTGATGTCTTCAGGGAACTAAAGAATCTATGTGTTAAAATTCTACTCCTGCGGGCTTTACAAGACATCCCAATTTATGAAAAAACAATTAAAGAGTTATGTGGGAAGAAGCTCGGAAGGAAAACTAAGAATCCATCAACTGTTCATGTGGTAAGAAATTTGTCTGATCTTATTTTAGGAAAACATGAGCCAATTAAACACCTCAATATCCGCCAGCATATGGGGGCACATATTATTACCCCCCACCCCCTTATCAATAGCCATATCCTGTTGCTATACCTACACCCATCAGTGGACCACCACCAACACCTCCCATACATCCACCTATTCCCACAAACAGTGGTACTCCCTCAACACCAACTTATAGTACTAGTGAAAGCACAACGCCTTCCTATGTACCCTATGGATCGGTACCACCACAAAATCCATACTTTCCCTTTCCTGGTCCTCCACAACTCATGGCTCCCCCACATCCACATGCGGGGGTAAATTTTGTTCAACCCTCTGCTGCTCAACAATACCAAAATTTTGAACAGTTGAACACAACCAATCCAACTCATCCATCAAACAATACCAAGAGGAAAGGAAGGAACAGGAATAACAATAACCCGGGACAAGGCGGGAATCAACCCCCACAGCACCAACCCACTGGGGGCAACCAGAACCAAGGGAACCAAAACCCCCAAGGGGGCAATAACAACAAATGCCAAGGGCATAATAATGTTAAAACCATCCACCCTTGTGATCTTTGTGGCGTGTTCAGTCATTACATCCACCATTTCCCCCAGATCGCTGATTTCAAAAGGTTGAAAGACTCTGGGAGCCTTCCCCCCTCAACACAACCTGCCCCTCAGCAGGCACAACAACAATACGCGCAACAACCCCCTCCCACCGTGCTGCAAAATCCTATCCCACATCAAGGTGTCATAAACACCCAGCAGGACATGCAACATACCCCACCTCAGGTGGGCCATTATCACAACCCCAACAATCCAGTAGAGCGAACGATTCTCCTCACCAGTGAGGAAGAAATTCTTCTGCAAACACGCAATCGTCAGTATCAGACACCAGTTGAGTCTACTCCTATCTCTTCTGAGACAAACCCGACGCCAACGGGACCCCCGTTGATGATCTCGCGCCCTTTCACCGACCCACCATTACGCATCCCTCGCATCCCTTTGCGCAGGAATGTTCACAACCCATAGGCGAGGGCCACTCATAACTATAGCTTGGTAGATGACTTAGCACAATCCCCGGCTGCCATGTCAGTTTTGGAAGTCCTCCAGACTTTTCCTACACAATGGAAATCACTACTTTCCGCCTTGGGGGCATTCGACCCTGCTGATACTCGACTCATCACCTTTGACCTTGATAG
>SNQJ01S0125292.1:33742-44994 GCA_010110895.2 Picea sitchensis | reverse complement strand
AATATTGGAGCACTTGTCAATAATTGTTTCAAGTGTTGGAAACGCTTTTTTCAATCGAGTGTCAACTGAAACTTCACCCCCTTTCTTTTCAAGGAAGTGATTGGGTGTGCAATATTTGAGAATCCTTCAATAAATCTTATGTAGTAGCCTACAAGACCCATGAATGATCTCACCTCTGTCACATTCTTCAGTGTTGACCATTCTCTAATGGCTTCTATATTCTCAGGATCCACTGCTATTCCATCCTTTGAAATGATATGCCCCAAATAATGAATTTGTTTCTGATAAAATGAGCACTTGCTCAATTTGGAATACAATTGATGCTCCCTTAATACTTGCAACACCATCCTCAAATGATGTTCATGATCTTCCTCTAACTTAGAATATATAATAATGTCATCCAAAAATACAATGACAAACGTTTCAGAATATTCTCGGAAAACACCATTCATTAAGCACATGAAAACAGTTGGTGCATTTGATAGCCCAAATGGCACCACTATGAACTCATAATGACCATACCTTGTCCTAAAGGTGGTCTTGCTGATATCATCTTCTTTAATCCTTACCTGGTGGTATCCTGATCTGAGATCTATCTTTAAAAATATCTTTGCATCCTTCAATTGATCAAAGAGATCATCAATCCTTGGCAGAGGATACTTATTCTTAACAGTCACTTTATTCAACAGTCTGAAGTCAATGCACAATATTAATGTTCCATATTTCTTTTTCACAAACAAGACTAGGGCACCCTAAGGTGACACACTTGGGCATATATACCCCTTCTTCAAAAATTCTTCAAGCTGCGTTTGTAACTCATTCAATTCTGGTGTACTCATTCTGTAAGGAGTCTTTGACATTGGCACTGCTCCAGGAATTAGATTTATGGAGAAATCAATGTCTCTTTTTGGGGGTAGTCCTGGTACTTCCTTGAACACATCTTCAAATTCTTCCAAGACTGCATAATCTTCCAAATTTGGCACCTTATATTTAGGTGTCTCTTCTATATGAGTTGTAAATATTTGACACCCTTTTCTGTAACATTTCTTCAGTTGCACTGCTGAAATTTCTCTAATGGCTACTGCCCTAAGAATTCCCTACACTTTCCTTAGTTTCTCTTCCTCATCCAAGCAAGTAAATTCTTTGTTGTGATAGTCTAATAGAGTATTATGTTGGTTCAACCAATCCATCCCAATTAGACAATCATAGGACCCTAAAGGAAAGATGTTCAAATCTTCCTTGGTGTTCAGTCCATTGATGTCCATGAGGCATGACTTAACCATCTCATTAACTTTTCTTTTGGCTCCTATAGCCAGCTGCACCAACCAAGATTTCCCATGCTTGCTTCTTGGAAATTGCAAACTTTCCACCATCTTAGGGTCTATATAACTATGACTATCTCTTGAATCAATTAAAATAGCAATGGTTTGGTTGTTGATCATACCTTCCACTTCAATCATGTGGGACTGATAATCTGCTTGCTTGTTGTCCAGGGCTGCATAGATCCTTGGCACATATCTTCCCATGTCCTCCATTGTTTCAGCATGTTGTGCATTGTGAATAGACCTCCCTTTTTCACCTCTATGAGGATAATCTCGGAACCTATGATCTCCTTTACAACCCCAACATTGAATAGGTGGTTGCCTTGGCCTTTGACTCCTTGTGTCAATTGTTCTGGATTCTTTAGGCGTTTTCTGGCCCTGTGGATTATTTCTAAAGAATGGTGACTTATCTCCCTTCTTCCTCTGATCCATATTGAATTTATTTTTGTCTTCCCAAGCCTTTTGGAAAGTTAGCCTTGCTTTCTGCTAATCTTATAGGCATTTAGCTCACCTTATGGTCTCTTCCAATGTCTTGGGATCATCATACTATATTTTGTCACTGATGAATGATGGCAATCCACTCAAATACCTTTGAATTTTGATTGTCTCGTCCTTGATGAAAGAGACATACTTCAACAGTTCTAGAAACCTTCTCTCATATTCATCTATGGGCATACTTCAAATCTCGAGTTCAAAGAACTCTTTCATTTTCTTGTCATAGTATCTCTTAGTCAAGTATTTCTTCTCAAAATACTTCTTGAATTCTCTCCACGTAACACTTTTCTCTTTAATGTGTTGCACCTGAACAAGATGATCCCACCACATGGATGCCTTTACCTTGAGTTGATAGATAGAAATTCTACCTTTTGCATGAGAACAATAATTATACAATTGAAAATACTTCCTCATGCCCAACAACCATGTTTATGCATCTTCATCCTTCTTGTGCTCACCATCAAATGTAAGAGGTTTTATTTTGTTCATTTCTCCTCGTAAATCATCCACCCTAGACCTCTTATGCCTTATTAAAGGGGATGGACTTGAGTTGTTGTGTGATTGCTTATTGGAATGCCTTGGGGAGTGATGGTGGTGTCTGCTAACACTTCCTACTTTTCTTTTCTCAGCTGAAGGCTTTTGACTTCCAGATTTGCTTAAGCCACTCTCCTTAACCAATTTATTTTCTATTATGTTCAATCCCTCCAATAACTTCATGTTGAAGTCATCCTACTGCTCCTTGGCTCCCATAGGCCTTTCATTATCAACTTTATGGCTTTGGACATCCTTCTGCAAATTTTTAATGGTCTCTGCCATATTCATGTTTTCATTCCTTTCTTCTCCATGTCCATTGGAGTTTGTTCCTTCAATGCCCAAATGGACATCCATCCCTCTGCTCTCAACTTGTTGATTGTAATTCCCTTGTGCCTCTTCCATTCCTATGGACTCTGCACTGATCTGATCTGATCTAGTTGTTGTTCATTCTGCAAAACGTGCAACCATCGAAACTTATTAGGCTAACAATTCAACAATTCATGAAAAATATGAACCATTTTGGTTCAATATATAAATCATAATTATCTCTGTTGATTTCTTGGTGTTATCACCATGACAATTCTAGATAAGAACCCAAGTCTTGAGAACATATACGCGCGGTGCCTTCAAAGATACATCTGGGCAAAAGGCGGTTTGTCAAAACCACTTTCGCCAAGACGCAGTATCACATGTTTCAATATGTCAAAACCACCACTCATGGAACGGGCGACGGCTAGTCAGATCACCCTGTTTCACTCATTTGGTACTTCACAGCCATGTGATGTCAGTTGAACGTTTCCATGTAACGAACTCAAAATCTAATCATTTTAAATGGATTAGCTGAGCATGGAAATCCAACTTATTTGTACATAAGTATGTTTGTGATTCATAATTGGGATTCTATAACTACCAATCCTCAAGTATGGAGGCATCAGCTTATCCATAAATGGAGTAATCTCCAAATTGCTCGATTTTTTTCTCTCTATAAAAGAATTTCGATATCCACAAACTGAGGTACATGGAAAAATCTAAATTCAGTGAGACTGGTTATTTGGGCAACATGCTATACTTTCCTGCGAATAAGGAGGAAAGGGTACTTGCTCACATTATAGCGACTAAATTCCACACAGAGCCGTCTATAGACCTGCAATTGGAAGTCAGGCTGAATCCTACTATGAAGGATTTAGTCATCAATAGGCCAGCTACTAAGAAGAAAAGGAGCAAGCGGAAGAAGAAGGAAACCATAGATGAAATGACCGAAAGTGTTGGAGAGAATCAATCGGTCGGGTTAGATTCTTTAAAGGAGGAGATCACTAAGTTTAAATGAGTCCTCAACTAAAATTAAGTATATTTCAATGAATTTTGGAAAGCTGGTAGCAGAGGTAAGGGGCCCCGGATATGATAGTCATGTTCTTAAATAGTCCCTTTACAATAGGATAACTGTTATCATTATTTTTTTGTAATTTTGGGATTAATACAATTATATAAATGCAGAAGTGGATTTTGGACTGTTTATTACAAGATTCTAACTGGTGGTGTTATGAGTCTTGTTTTCTTTCATAGTATGCTTTTCTTGTAATCTTATATTTCACTTGCATCTGTCTAAATCAGAGGAATATAAAACTTGGAATTCATTTTTGAGATGCTCTCGGCTTAGAAATTTAGACTATATTTATTTCTTCTCAAACCAACTCTGAATTCATTTTAAATAATTCTCTGATTCAGTTGTGTGTTTCTTTTTCCTCTAATACCATGCAAATTTTCTATTAAACTCAGACTCATTGCCTTCCAAACGACTTTGCGCGCACAAAAATTCAACTTGTACACCCATATTTATCGTGCATAGAAACACCACATGGTAAATCATGCTTCTGTGCACCTATATCCACTATGAATTTCTTCTATGTCGTGCCAATAACTTGAGCGCACTACTTTTGCTTTGTGCGCCAATATCCACTGCACACAGTTTTGGTATCGTGCACCGATATTCCACATGCATTTTTCCATATGCATTGCACCATGCCAAAGTTCAATATGCCCCATCGCGCACAACAATCTACATGCACCATTGAATACACTGTTGCGAGACAACTTATACTCATACTATGCACGCACCAACCAAACTCCTATGTGTTTTGCAATACTTGCGCACCCCATGTGCACATTACTATGTGTGTGATCACCGCGCAATGCTAAATTCAGCACATGCATCTGCACACAATATTCTTCTGCTCAACGCCACAATTTACCCCGCACACCTGCACGCCAACATTTTCCGCATGGTGCCAAAAATTTCCATGGACGTTCTGTGACTTGAAATTTGGTCGCTTTGAAATTAATCTTCTGTGAATATTCGCTTCAACTAAACCTTTTCGGCCCATCCAAACTTAGTGTTGTAATTGAGGCTCTGATACCAATTTGTAACATCTCCTCAGACGCTTTACTTAGCTTTGATACCATACTGTAACGTCCCCGGCCACCCATGACCGGCCACGCTACACAAGGGAACACTTTCATTCTCTCACTGCGGAACATACTGTAACATACCTAGTATTCAACTGAGCTATGCCACATAAAGTTTCTCTTCAAACTACATGCAATTATAACATATACATACAATACTCTTGTGGAATATTTACATATAAACATAAACAAACAATTACATTCTGTAAATATATGATTTCATATTGAAATAACAGTAAACATAGATATGTAGCATATACAGGGAAATACCCATAAACATACAGACAGTTATAATCACATATATGATAAACCGTAACATAAGCACGTAAATAACAATGCAGCATGTAAATTTATCATACGATTGGTACTTATCTTGGAAATATTGTCACCAACTACGTACAGACCGTCCACGAACTTCCCAACCTTAGACTATTTTGTTCATCACTCTCAATAGTGAGTCACCCCCCAGCTGGGACTAAACTCCACCCGGGTAAAGGGATTCCTAACCAGACTAAAGGCTCATAGACAATAGTAAAGACTTTGTCTCAGGTGCTCACTCAACTAGTAGCCTACAACCTCTCATTCCTCACATGCCTATCTCACCCAAGGAATTGTGCCCCTTCTTTGCTCAATAATCCTTCGGTTGCCCCACTTCCCTTCTAGGGCTTCAGCAATAGGCCGGATAGGAAGTCTCAGAGAACTGTAGCTGCAGTTTAGCACCTTCAGAAAATCAATTCCCAGAAATTCTCTCGCTCATAGAATTGCTCATGGACCTAACAACCCACCTCGTCAATTTCCCATAGGCCTGACAACCCACTTCTTCAATCCCGCTCCCAAGATAACGAGGTACACCAACCAGAAATGGTTATGGAAATAGGCTTAGATACAATTAAATGAATGTTTGAAGTATAATGGATTGCGTGAGTGAAAATGGTCATGGAATCATTGACTGGATGACTAAATGATTGAAGGAATCATCGGAGAGATGATCGTAAGAATGATGGTGAAGGTGTCCAAATGAGCTAAGTCCCCACGATATTTATGCATGTCCCCAACTTTACACTTTTCATGTTAAAAGCTACTTTGGTCCACTTGTCCCCAACTTTAGAACTTAGGATAAAATAATTATCCATACTTTATGTTTTAAGAAATATTATTATAATATTCCTTTTTGAATTAAGCTCTCTAGCTTAGCCCTTTCCCTTAACTTTTGGCCCTCCATTTCCCTAACTGGTGGAGTTCAGTCCCCCATCTCTTTTATCATGGTTGGTCTATGCACAACAATGTATTTTATATTAATCATGAGACATATACAAAATAGGTGCACTAGCCTTTAACATCTAGGTGCTCTGGCCTAATTCCAAAACATAATCATCCCAGCTTATAATAACGGGTGCATCAGCCTATAACACATATCATATACACAAGGCTTGTTGACCTTCATACTGAGCGCACTTTAGTTACTGTGCACGATATAGGAGAATGTGCACACTACATCATCTTACTATGCAGTACATGCACGCACTATGCCATGAAAGGGGAATTACAAAAATGATGCCAAAACAGCTCACCAGCTTAACTACACTTACATTACATTTACAATTGGGTTCAGCCGAGGGATATTACAACTGTATCCATCCATGAGCTCTTTCATCTTAACTTCGTCAGACATGGATTTTGTTTTCAACTAAGCCACCTCCTTCCTAGCATCCCTAAGTTGTCTGATTAATATTTTGAATGTCTGACTGTCAGGTGGAGTAGTGACATGCACTGTCTCAACAGGATTTTCCGTGGTCTCCTCTTCCTACTGCATACGAATTGCCTTGTCTGTCTCATAAGGCTTCTTGATACTTTTTCCTGTATCTTTCTTCTTTTCCATAGGGGTTTCTTCTTTTCTTTCCACATGATTTTCAATCCCTTTACCCTTCTTCTTTTGTACAAGTTTTTTTGGAAGGGACTGTTCTTCAAAAACCTCTTTAGGAACTGATGATATTGTGAAAGGTTTCCCTCCCTTGGTATTGGTTGTTGGAGGAGAAGAGGATAAGTGTAGCTTCTTTAATTTCTTTGTTGCAGTTTTAGTAGTAGAAGGAACTTCTTCTAACTTTGGTGGAGGAGGAGGTGAAAAAACTCTCTGTGGGGAATGACAAGCTTCCTCCTCAGTTCCTGTGGCCTACTTGATGACCTCTGAAACTTGAACAAGAACTCTGCCCTTTATCTTCTTCCTGATACCTTCTTTAGAATCACTAGTGTATGATAAAGGGATTGCATTATGTGATTGAGGAGTGGCTGCTACATCCAACTTGAAGTGGGAAGCAACAACAAAATGTTCCCATGAGATATCTTTCTTACCCAATTCTTCAGAGACTAGCATTCTAATCAATCCAGAGTGGAATATGCTAGTATCCACATCCTTAGAATTGTATTGAATCATGTCTGGCATCTTACCTATGCTCATTAACAAATAGTAGGGAATATTTATTTCAATTTTACCAGTAAAATGTAGCAGAAGCCTTATGTGGTACTAGTACAATGTATTAAACCTCCCTTGACATGTAAAGTATCTCTCGGTGATATTCAATATCCTATCAAACTACTCAATCAGCTGGTTCCTTGGCACACCCTTAGACAAATCACCGGTTTGATGTTCAGGCTTAAGGAAATCTTTGGCATAGGTTGCATTCAAAGCCATGGCTTTAAACCATTTTTCGCCTGTGATAGGGATTCCTGTTGTAGCTGAAATAGAGGCCTTAGTCACCTCAAATTCTAAATCCCCTACCTTGGTTCTCCTACCATCAAAATGTAAGGAAAACTACCTTGTCACCTCAGGATGGCATCTTTTCATATTCTGGTAGAAAGAGAGGCATCCCACTCTTTGAAAAACTTCTCTTGCCATGGGCTCTATCTCAAAAAGATGCATATCCACAGGTTCAGTTCTAACTACCTTGACCCCCTTGTGTGACTTCTTCATCTGAGGAGTCTCCATAGCTTAGGATGATAGCTTCTTATGGATATGGGGTAGTAATGACTAGGAGGACCTAAATTCGAGCTTTAAATGGACAAAGCTACACTTTTACAAGAACTTCCCCTTAAACCAAATTGATTTCTAGTAAGCTAAGAATTGGTTGTGGAAATCCCTCCTTTAGAATTATGCAGGTACTGAACACTTAGTCAATGAGAAGGTACTCTGTAATTGGCCCTTTGAAGCTGGGTAGAAAAATCTCAACTCAAATGTCAAAGGAAGCAGGGGAGACACAGTGTGGCTAAGAAGCGCCTTAGGTAGCACAATGTGTATGCAGGGGATAGAATTGTTTAGATGTTGTGATATCAGTAGCTATGGTGAGCGGATGTATCAGACTTTTCATATACGTAGTGAATTTCATAGGTTTGAAATGGGAGGAGACAAGGATAAAATTATGTGAAGAAATGTCTCCCTCAACTATGCAATCCTGATAATCCAAAACTCTGAGCGCTAATTCTCTTTGAAGATTTATGTGTAGAGGAGGAAATGATGGATACCTGTGGAATAAACACTTGTTTGAAGCCTCGGTGATATTTCAGGATGAATTCACGAACATCCCGACCTCTGAATCTACCTCAGCAGCGGATCTTGCAACACTGTTGCCGACTGGTCAGAACTGAGAGTTTGCACAGCACAGCACTCTTGAGTTTTTCAAAATCACAAACCATTATCAGAGCTCATAAATATGAACTCTTGAAGGCATATTTTTAACCAACTCCTGGCACTGAAAACAAGGAAAATGAGATCAACGTTCTAATCATAACTCAAGATGGAAAATGATGAATGGGAAAGGTGCTATGGAAACTCCTGATGAGTGGGCAACGCTCCAATTCAAAAAATGATTGGACAGGTAAGAAAAATATAGCAAGGCATGGCTGCGAGAGCAGGAATGAGGGAAATGGTCTATCAAATCAATCTAGTCATGGATAGGATCGATCCTAGTGACAAATCATGAAGCGGACCAAATTTTAAGTCATGAACAAAAATGGTTCTAAGTCCAAAAATAAAATGAGGATAAAAACATAAGTTATGACTCAACACTTTATTAATCAAAGGGGTCCTAACAAACACAATTTTAAAAGGGGTGAAACTTAAAAAATTAAAATCTAAGGTTTAGGAAAGGATGGAAACAAACTAAAAAACCCAAGGAAACTTAGTGTGATAACATGCTAGATGTAGGGTGAATATCCCCAATGAAGTCTAGTCTCCACTGCTGGAAGGGCCCTGAAGCAACCACAGGTTTCAATGGCAGGGGCTTTACTTGCTTCTTTCCTGAGAATTTCTAACATTTAGGACAAGCTCTGACTTTTGCGCAAACAACAGTGAACAAAGTAGGCCAGAAATAACCAGCCCTGAGAATTTTATGGGTCTTCATTCTCGAGAAGTGATTTCCCCCACACAAACTGTCATGAAAGTATGACATAATTCTTCATGCTTCGTGTGGGTCTAAACATTTCAGAAGTACCCCCAGGGGGTCTTTCCAATATAAAATTTTATCAACAAGGTATTATTTAATTGGTTTGAGCTTTAAATCTATTTCATTGTTCCTTTGCATGCCATCGGGGGGGCGCAATTATTGTAGAAAACATATGACATCCTTGTACCAATGACGTCCTGCTAATGGGGGGTCTTCCTGAGAATTTGTATCATGTAGTTCAGCCTGTTGATTTTATGAACGAGTGTTGACGAAGTTAATCCCTAAAGCTCTGCAATTAGATATAGCCAACAACTTGGATAAACCTAGGCCTTTAATTAGCTTGATTGGATTTATCTATGGGTCAAACTCAAGGATTTTGGCAATCCACTTGCTCCTTCTTTCGTTTATGTCAGGCCAAATAAGAATGTCCTTCACAAAAGCTGAAGGAACATATGCAATAAACTTTGAATGCAGAACATAGACTCTAAAATCTTTGAGAGATTTCAGCAAGGCATAGGCCTATTTCTCCATGATGTCATATTTTTCCTTTGCATCTCTCAATTCCCTACTAAAAAAGGAAACAGACTGCTCCAGGCCTTCAACATTTCTCTGTAATAAAACAACTATCACTGTATCAAAAGAGGCAAAGGAAAAAATTAGAAAATCCTTAGAATAATCAGGACTGATAAGCACAGATGCCTAATTCAATGCCCCTTTGATTTGGTTAAAGGATTCTCTAGACTAAGCAGTCCATTTTACTTCATTCCCCTTCCTAAGCATGGTTGTGATATGCTTTACTAGCTCAGCAAAATTTGAAACAAACCTCCTCAAAAATTAATTTTTCCCAGGAAGGATTGAACCTCCTTCCTGGATCTGGGAAGTGAAAAGGTTTGAATAGCTTCTACCCTATTTGGATCAATTCTTACTCCCCCAACTGACACTATGTGTCCCAGTAACTTCCCTTCCTTCATGGAAAACAATGATTTCTTGGGATTTAAGGAGAGACCAAACCTTATGCACTTCAAGAAGACTTTCCTCAAATGAGAGCAGTGTTCTTTATCAGTTATGAAAAATATTGTTATGTCATCCAGATAGATGACCATGAATTTATCCCTATCCCCAATTAAGGCTATGTCCATGTCTCTCTAAACGATTTCTCCTACGTTCATCAATCTGAAAGGGAATTTTGGCATACATGAATGTGCCCCAAGGAGTGATGAAGGATGTCTTCTCTTTGTCTTTAGGCAGGACATTGATCTGATTATAGCCAAAAAATCCATCAATCATGGAAATCCTAGATGCAGTATCTACCCTCTGCAATATGTGTTCATCTTTGGCAGTGGGTAATTGTCCTTCCTAGAGCTCCTGTAAAAATTTTTGAAGTCGAAACGTAGTCTGATTTATCCATTCTTCTTTCTCACTGGGACTAGATTGGATATCCACTCAAAATATATCAAAGACACAATAATATGAGCATCCAAAAGCTTCTTCACCTCCCTTTCCATAATAGGAAGCAACATGGGATTTATCTATCTCAACTGCTGCCTAAATGGTTTGGCTTCCTCCTTCAGGGGGGTCTTGTGCTCAATAACACTGGTGTCATATGTCCTAAGGTCTTTGTAGGTCCAGGCAAACACATCAACAAATTCTTTTAATAGCTCAGTGTGTTGATACTAAGAGGGGGGTGAATCAGTATCAAGTACAATTTAAAACCTTTTTTAACTTATACTTAAACCATTCAATTACATCCAATGAGCAATGAACAATATTATAAGAGTTACACCAATACACCAAAATACACCATGCACAATATATTAGAAATAATCAATAGTTATTGCTCAAGGGAAGTAATGACTTCCAAAGGTAGCTATAGTTTCCAAATGTAAAGGCAGGGATAAACCTCCAAGAGGAAGATACAATCCTCCAATATCAAAAGAGATTTGAACTCTCCATCCTTTCCCCTTCCTTCCACCCAAGAATATATGAGAGATAATAAAACTTT
>SNQJ01S0125292.1:5709-22582 GCA_010110895.2 Picea sitchensis | reverse complement strand
GATCCACGTGACATGCCACATACCACTGGAAACAACATGATGTATATTATCCATCCATGGGTGTTGTATCTGCATGTGCATTTTCCTTCATGTCCAAATAGCTTCATCAATATTTCGGTCCAAAACCCATGACTAGGGTTGACATCAATGACAACAATCAATCTTCCAACACAGTATACTCGACCCTTTGCTCTCTTGACAGGATGCTTGACAATTTGACAAATTTTGGATCCATCTCTATGCCAATATTACATTCAGTTACCTCAGCATCATCACTTGAGCTTTTACCCCTTACTGTCGCATCATTTCTGTCAAATAACCTTTCTAAAGGGACTAGTCCCTTTGGGATGTGATTGTTAGGAAATTGCACAATATGATAATCAGCGATTTTGTTCAGAAGATCTTGAGTGTGCAGGTTTATTTCTGAGTCAGGATCCTGGTTGATGTGTAATGCAGAAAATTCATCAATAGTCTACAGGAATATTTTGATTTCAAGATCATCCTCAAACACCTTCCAATGCTTGACATTGTCAGGTATAGAAGACATGTATTTCACTTCTACATCATACCTGAGCTTAGGAGGTATAGAGATTCTAAAATTGCTTGCTAAGGCAGCTAAAGAATCGGCCATTGTGTTTTCTCCTTTTGGAATAAATGATATGTTGAAAGCTAGGAAAAAACTGTCAATGAGGTCCCATACTTCATTTCTGTAACTCCTAAGCCGAGAGTGTTTGGCCTGATAAATATTTTTGATCTATTGGATAATTAGTTCAACATCTCCAAACACTGCTAATTTTTCAATCCTCGTGTCCTTTGCATCTCTCAAGCCCAAAACCAGGGCCTGATACTCTGCCACATAGTTGGTAGCTTCAAATTCTAATTTGTATGACAGAGATATGGTTTCTTGAGCAGGGGAAATAAAGACCACTCTGGCACTAGATCCTTCCCTAGAAGAGGCTCTGTCAAAAACCATTTTCCACACATAGTTAATTAGATTAGAAAATTCACCTAGAGTGATGGACTTTTTGATCTCAAGAGGAGGTTCAGGGACATCAGTGAAATGCAACAAACTAGACCCCATATCGGTGTCAAGGGTGAGTATAGGATGGTTTGTGGGATCTACTTAATCACTGACGATGTAGGCCAACTGAGATTCTCTGTATAGTCTTCTATTTTCTCCTCCAAACACAGGAATGGTGGCATACGTGAGGTCCATTTGTAATGTTCCCCCAAGCCTTTTTATCCAGGATCTTAAGAATAGCATGCCAAACTTCGGAGGAACATCATCCACCACAATATCCATGACCACACTTTTCATGGGTAACTGAAACAAAGTTACCACTAGGTCTTTGATGACCACAAGACATTGCACCCTCCTTGAATCGAAAGAGTACAAATCATGATAGGATTTTGTGACTTCCAGCCTGAGTTCTTCCATTACAGTTTTGGGCATGAGATTATGAGATGCCCCTAAGTCCATCAGCAGTTATGCAACACCTTATCATGTATGTTCATGGATGTATAGAAGGGATGGGATGAATCATCTCTATCTTATATCATAGGACCTAATATGATTGTTGGATTTTCATCTTGGATATTTTTTGAGTCTGTAGGATGGCAAGATGGCTCATACTGCAACAACTTGGAGAGGGATTTCTTGAAATCTTCATTTTTAATAAGCTCTGAAAGGGGCACAGGGATTCTGATCTTTTGGATTTCATGATCAAAACTAAAGGAGGAAGGGGACCTCAGAATTTCTCTCACCTATGGGACAGGATATTTGGCTACTGGTGAGGAATTCTGAGCTTTCGTTTCTTTGTTGTCATTTGTTGTGTCTTTGGTAGGCTTCTCTGCTATGGAAGGTTGATCAGGGATGTCAGACTTCCCTTCTTTCTTCTTAGACTGGAGGTTGTATTTATTGGGACTGCTATTGGCCTTCTCCCCCTTACTCATCTCATTTATTTGACTATTCATGAGGGACTCCTCGTAGGCATATTGAGTTAACTGGGGAAATGGGGAGGTGTCTCCAATATAACGGATTTCAGGGTTAAGCTCTTCTCCTTTCCTTTATTCATCAGTCACAAGGTTATTGTGAAGAGGGGTTCGAATTTTCTTATCATTTCTATCTATGTCCCTTTATTCCCTTGTCATAATCTAAGGAGCATTGTTATTTAGCCTCCTAGAGTTACCTCTTCTATCTATATTTGGGACATTATTATAACCTTTCTTCCCTTTGAACTTTATCTTATCCATTTCTGCAGACAAGGACTTCACTATCTTGGTTAATTCATATACTTGGAGGTGAGAAGTAGAAGAACCAGAGGTTGATGCCTCAGATCTTCCTCTCCCTCTATATTTTCTCATGTTTTCTCCTAATCATGTCAAATCCCAACACATTGGATTCTACTTCTAGGGTTGCATCTTTCATAAGAGACAATGAATTAGCTCTTCTTTCCCTGAGCAGGAGGTAGAAATCGAGGTCAAAATCACTAGCATAAGTGATTTTGGTAGAGGCTTTTGTATGATTTATCTCAGCAGGGATCTTATTGTACATCTTGTTGAATCATTTAGAGAAATCAGAAATAGATTCTCCCTCTTTTCTCTTCAGGGACCCAAACACTATGATATAATACATAAAGTCCTTTTTGGCCCCCCATTGTATCAAGAAGGCATCGTATAGAGCCTCGATACCATCAATAGATCCAGGGGTTAATCCCCTAAACCACTTCCTAGCCTCACCATCAAGGCTCTGGACAAAGACTCTCATCTAGACGTCTTCATTTTCAATATTTAGATTGTCTGCATAACTGTAGAAGGCAGCAAGGTTCTCTTTAGCAGTTATATCCTCCTCTCCAGTGAACTTAGGAATATATTTTAGGTAATCTCTAGAAGGGAGGGCATTCATTGGCTGAGGTAGGACTAGAGGGGAATATATTGCAGCCACTATGGCATCCATTATATTTCCAGGGGGATTCGCACATGCCATAGGGATATAAGGTGGAGGAGAATTAGGAGTATAAGGGGTTCAAACTGGGAAGACTAGGACTGAGCCTCTGGGAGGAAAGGGAAGCAGCAGAGGATTCGAAGAAAATGCCAAAGTGCCTGAAGGAAAAGACATTTCTTCATCTGTAGCAGCAACAACAGGATGAGGAGTGGTAAATCCTAGGGTGAGAAAATATTCAGACGCACTGGGTCTAAACCACGGTACAATTTCAAGAGAGAGAGGAGTGAAAAGGGTTTCTCCCTCCAATCCCAGACCAGGGGGGGGAACTCAACAGGAAGACTCCCAAAATTTAAATTTCGAGAAACTCCAACACAAGGTATAACAGGAGAATTAGAAGCAAAAATTGGAGTTTCTAAAGAAGAACAATGGAAATTATCAGAAATACTCGGTTCAACAGTAGAATTACCTTCTTGGAGGGCCTTTCCCTTTCTGATAATTTTCTCTGGTTCAGCTTCAGGTGTTTATAAAGGCAACTATGGAGTAGACCTCGTGTGTCTGCTTCTAGAAGCCACAGCTAAAACAGTGGATTCACTGGTGGATCTGACTCAATGGAGTCACCATAGTGGAGTCGTCAGGTGCACAGTTACAATATTTAATGTACTAAGTTCTGATGCACCTTCAAAACTAGTAAGCTTTGTCGTTCAATCCTAGGGAAAATATTCAATTTCTACCTCGGGAACGACGCCAAAAATGTTAGCTTTTGAAGTCACCTCTAGATTACAGCAGAGATAAGCCCAAGGCCCATCAGTTTGTATGTCATAATAAGTGAATTGGAGGGTGGTCTAATGGATGCAGTATCAGGATTATATGACTTTAACTTAGAAAACTGGGGTGGAGACGCATAAATAAGTGAGGTCTTGATCTAACTTAAGCCAGTAAGCTTGTATAGTGGTGAGTAGGTAGAAGAAAGATGAGAAAGGTATGAATGTATGCTTTGGAAATCTAGTCTTCCAGCAACCTTTGGAGGAAAAGTATCAGATACAAGATCCTCTTGGATCTGAAAAATTCAAGAAACTGAAAACACTGCAACAATAGATATAGTCAAACCTACACTATACTATAATCACAACACCTGACTAGATCATCCATTCCCGAGATCTCAGAGTCAGAAGCAAAGAAATAAAAGAAGAAGTTGGTTGCAATTAAACAAGAAGTCTCAAGTATCAGTTCATAACCATAGAACCAGAGGCCTCATCAAAACATTACAATCGGGAGCGTAGCTCTACCATCGACCTTTACAAAATATAAAAATTGAGTATATATACTCAGAAATGATAACGGCCTCCAGGGACACGAATGAACCATTGCATTCAAACTTTTACGTCTCCTCCTTCTATTGTCAGACTACACTTTCCTTCCTCTATCAGATGTGAAATTAAAAAAGTATGGGCTTTGTAGGAAAACCATTTACAGAGGAGTTATGGGTTGTCATCTAGCCGCCATGGCCATCCTTTCATGGTTTCCATTTATGTGATGAAACAAGGTTTCAACTATCTCCCCTCATTTCCATTAACTCATTGCATCAGGATCGGGATGGAGCCCTGACACCCATGAATTCTCCAGGAGACTTTCGTGACTCCCCCAATTCAATTATGGAACCTCGAGGCCACACAGACTTTCCTCTGTAACCAAATCGGGCACCTTCGGCCCTTTGGCACGACTCTTTTCCATCATCCTGACCTTTCATGTGACCTTGGGTTGCGACCTGGAGATTATAACCAAAGGTGCTTTCAATAATTTTCCTTTTGGGAGACTTTACTCCTCTTTACTCTCAACATCGCGATACTCAAAGTCACGAAATGAAATTTGAGATCGGTGATCATTGTTGCTTCAAAATGGACAGTCGCTATCCTTTTCCTAACAACACGAAATGTCATCTATGCGATGAGCACCAACCCCTCTTTTTGGACTTGCTTCCTTTGTGACGAGGCGTTAAAACCGTGAGTCCAATCCCTGATGTTTTCACAATTTCGCGTCTCAGGAAAAGGGGGCATTGCTTCTTATCAAATCCCTGACTCACGATTCTGCCTATCTGCCACCACGTGCCTCATTGGATTGGACAGCCCAGATGAAACCATAGGCCTTTCGGGTCCCAGGATTTTGGGCCATGGTGAAACTTTATAACAAGAACCATGAACTCCTAATTCCCACACTCGCTTTCCATCAACGAAAACTGAAAATACTCGCTCACTTGATCTGAATCCATGTTAGACTACTCCAAGTGTTGCGGCCTATGACGGTGAAAAATTGGACCACTGGCTGGGACTTGGGAAAACATGAGGATTAGTGACAGAGGTTGAGGGAAGTGAGTGCTCCAAACAGAAAGGGAAAAAAAAAATGGCTCTGTCGACTACAAGGGGGGGGAATATAAGGACATGATCAGCGAAAAAGAGAAAAATGGGACGAGGATATAGACTCAGGTAAATTGACGTATGCCTATAGGCCTTGACAACTATATGTGATAACAGGGGGGAGGAACAACAATGAGAATTTGATGATTTGAAGCATCGCTTGTGCTCACCTCAAGTAATATGCTTGCCTGGTCTCCAACAACCCTTCGAAATTGAGACTGATGCATATGACTATGTTGTAGGTGTAGTTCTCACTCATCATGGTCATCTGATGGCATACCATAGTGGCACTCTCAGATATTGTCTGGAAATGCCCCACCTATGACAAGGAAATGTATTCCATTGTACAAGCCTATTGTCAATGGAAACATTACATTCTAGTAAAGGAGATGATCATCCACATTGATTACAATCATTTTCAATTCATATGGACATAGGGGAAATTGCAGAACAACCACCATTAGAAGTGGTCCACCTACCTGCAGCAATTCCATGTCAACATCAAGTATAATATAGGGATCTCAAATTGTGTCGTTGATTGCCTCTGTTGACCTCCTGTGGCTACACTCACCATTGTTCTCCATTCCTATGGACATGAGGCATCTGAGTGGCCCCAACTTTATCAGCAAGATCTGGACTTCGCCACCACCTATCAGCTCTTGGGTACAAGCGTGACTGTCACCGATTTTCACATTCAAGACAAACTATTATGCCACCTGGGCCATCTCTGTGTTCCTACAAGCATGCGTGCAAAGATGATTTGGGAAGCCCACTACAGTCGGATGGTAGGACATTTTGCCATGGAGAAAATTGTGTCTGTTCTTCAAAAACATTTTTACTGGTCAAAAATTCGATAGAACATCAAGAAGTATATCAGATCTTTCAGTACCTCTGTTGTTTCCAAGCTAGAAATCAAGAAGCAAGGATTATACACCCCTCTTCCTACTCCCAAGAATCCTTGGGAATCCATCTCAATGGATTACATGTCTAGCCTTTCATCCAAAAATCAAATAAATGGCTATGTGTTTATGGTCGTTGATCGGTTTTCAAAGATGGCCATCCTCAGAGCCTGCAAATATCACAGCGGCAGATACTTCCAAGATATTCTTCGAACGAGTGTGGGTCGATTTTGGGATACCACAGACCATCATCTTTGACTGGGACAGTTGGTTCCTCAACACATTTTGGTCGAGTCTCTGGTCATTATTGGACACCAAGATCACTAAATTCACTCCTTTCCACCCCCAAAATATTTCCAAACAAATTTATTCAATCGGATGATTGTGCACATCCTGCGCATGTACAATTATAAGAATCCAGGTACATCAGATAACAATCTCCCCTATGTATAGAATAGTTACAACATGGCTCTCCATAGCTCCATCGACCATAGCCCATTTCAAGTCAGGATAAGATTCCAACCCTTGGGTCCCATTGATGTTGCACTACCTCTTTCCACCACACAAACAAACTCTTCCCATGTTCAGTCTGAGATCGACAAAGCCACCATATTCATTGAGTGGATTCAGCACATTCGCCAACAGGTCCAGAAGATTTTACAGAAATCCAATGCTAAGTACAAGAAGAGCCATGATCAACACACGGTACAACATCAGTTTCAGGTTGGGGAAAAATTATGGTTACATTTGTAGAAGGATCGTCTCATAGGGCTCCATCGGAATCTTTTCCCACTTCAATATGGGCCTTACACTATCACAAAAGTTGTGGGTAGCAAATATTTTGAGCTCAACACTCCACCCTTCGTTGGCATGCACCCAGTTTTCAATGTGGACCTCCTTTGGCCATATTTTCCACCATTATTGGACACCTTAGAGATCGTAGAACCATTGAAACCAACAGAGATCAACCCAGACTGCATGGAACAAGCATCCATTGATCATACAGTGGACACACAGGTCAAGGTCACTCACTAGCAGAGGATCCATCTTTATCGAGTTGTCAAGGAAGGGAACATATTACACCAAGGCAAGTGGCTCACCCGAGGCCACATCAAATAGAAGTTTCATCACTTGATGGGGGAACTCAGCGCAATGGATACCATTTCTTCCTAAGGGGGGAGGATCGATCCAGGTAGATATTGGTGGCCACCAACCTATTCCAACTAGATCCTCTTGTTCGTTTTTAGTTCAGAACGTTCTTTTGTACTTCTTTGTAATTGTGGTTTCTACACTTCTAGGGTTGTATGAAGCTCTAAACATATTCCAGGTGGATATTGGTGGCCTCTCACCTAATCCAACTGGCTTATTTTGTAAGTTTTCATGTCATCACATCTGGTTGTACTTCCAGGGACGTTTTGGAGCCCTAAACAATGTTTTTTTGTCTCGCCACATCCAAACTATAAACATAGTCAGATTTTGATGGCATAATGTGTAAGTATTGAAAGACCTTTCCAACAGGATATCATGCACCTAAAATAAAGGTCATATGAAAAAGTTACGACCCCGATAAGTTGAGGTACCAACTTACCCATAGGGGCCCACATGAATTTTGGCATTTCACCTCCTAGCGTTAGGTTTTTGTATGTCTAGGGTTTTGGAATTCATGAGTAATATCAAAAAGGCCTCTGGAGCCTCATTGTAATGATTCTTCTCAGACGGATATGTGTAGCAGCCACATCTCTTCTCATAGATAGTTATTGTTGGCACAGGAGTAGACCCAGGGTTTAGTTGGACGAGCGCACCAACAATCCCTAGCTACTGGCCCTTTCGGAAACACCTGTGAAGTAGATGCAGTCTCAGCTGAAGCAGCTATGAGGGGGTTGTAGGACAGAGATGTCTACAACCAAGGGAGTATCAAGTGGATCTATTACAACAACAACACAACATGCCTCTATGAATTATCAAGCCAAATCTACCCTGCATAGTTATAGATATGATCTAATACACCAATGCAAATAACAATATAACAGTGATAGAGATCAAAGCATCAACCACACACACAACACAAGATGTATGTGGTTCACCCTCTCTTTTGGGATATGTCCACAGAACTGTGCTTATGATTTATTAAGATAAATCCTACAGTTCATATCTGCGCTCTCAACTAGCAGATCCTCCTTCCCTTCTCTCTTTCACTCCCCTTCCTGCACACTCAGCTGCAAGACTTGACCTTCGCACATAACTAAAGATATTACAATACCTAAAGTGTTTCCCTCTCTCATCACTTCTCTCTCTCAATACAATGATCTCTCACACAATACTATAGCTAGATCAACAACAATATCATATCGACCTGACCCAAGTCCTCTTGACCCTTATTTATACATTAATATACCTCACCGACAGCCTTAGGTCGAAACCTAGGTGCCAAAACCCTAGATACCAAAACTCTAGGTGTCTAAAACCCTAAGTCCATTTGACCTGCTTTTTTCGGGCTTCGTCAGCCTGTTTTTCCTTTCTTCTCGCACGGTGCTCCAAAGCATCCAACGGTGGATTTTCCCCTCTTTCTGAGTTCTCCTCGATCTATTTTCATTTTTTATCTATCAACCTTGACCTTCTCATCCAACAGCTTGCTTTTCGATACTTCGCTTCATCTTTTCTTCTCTTTTGCTCACTTCGACCCAATGACAGTCACTATTTCTCCTGAGAAGTTCACTTTTCACCTTTTCTTCCTTGTTCTTTTCTTCCTTCCATAACCAAGGGCGAACAGGCCCCCAACACTCACCTGTGACTTGTCCCGAGGCACTTCAGATCTGATTCCTTTGTTTTTCTTTGACCTTAGACTGCGTAGTACAACCTTTGCTTCTACTTGATACCTCCTCTCCCTCCTTGTGTAGACTGTCATTTCTACGTCTGGTACCCAGTTTCAACTGCACCTGGTACCTGTACCCTTTTTCTCATTCTCTTATTGAGATCTGCGAGGCAACTGGTTGTCATAATACAACTTCAGTCGACTCCCATTCACCAATCCTTCCTTCCACTCTCCATTCAATGTCTTCAACAACGCAGCTCCTCCTTTTGTCACATAGGAGTTCTCATATGGTCCGAGCCAATGCGTTCTAAACTTCCCAGGTTGTTTTAGGAATTTATTTTCATACACCAGTACTAATTCACCTTGCTTGAATGCCTTCTTCTTGATTTGCCTGTCGTGATAGGCCTTCTCATGTTCCTTCTGAACCTCCTGATAGAATCTTGCAATGAATTTTTCCTCTTCCAATTCAACCAAATGTGCAAGCCTCTCGCGAACAGTGCTAGTATCATCCATGTCTGTAAATGTAGCAATTCTTAAGCTTGGCACCAAGTATTCCATCAGGACAACAACTTCAAGACCATAAACCAACTTGAAAGGGGTCTACATTGTTAATTTCTTGCAAGTGGTTCTATAGGCCCATAGTACTGCAGGTACTCTTAAATCCCAGTCATCCCTATTCACACTGCAAATTTTCATTAGTGTTGTCTCCAACATCTTGTTGAATGCTTCAAATGTTTCGTTTGCTTGTGGATGGTAAGGTGTACTCTTTTGATGGTGGACTGCAAATTATTCAGTCAGGGCTTCAACTGTCTTATTGATGAAGTGTGTGCCTTGATCACTCATAAGGATCTTGGGGCATCCAAACCTGGTTATTATGTCATCAAATATAAAACACGCAGATATAGTTTCACTACAGTCTTTTACTGCTCTATATTTGGAAAATCTGGTTAAGTATTATGTCGCAGTAATGATATACCTTGTTCCTGTGCGCTTTCCTGGTGGGTTTATATCTCCCACGAAGTCAATGGCCCACTTTTAAAATGGTTGTAGGGTCATTTGTGGTGCTAATGGAATTTCATCTCTTCGTGATGGTTTTCCAACTCTTTGGCATACATCACAGGCTCTGGCATAATCTTTATCATCTCTTTGTAAGGTAGGCCACCAAAGGCCATCTCTCACAACCTTCTGCGCAATTTCTCTTCCTGCATAGTGTCCTTCTATGATGCCTTCATGAGCTTCTTCAAGGATCAATGGTCATTCTGACTTCATAACGCATCTTCTCAGTATCTCATCAGGTCCCATCTTGTATAACTAACTGGATATAATTTAAAAGTATGCAGTGCGCACCACTAACTATTTCTTCTCGGGAATCGTGTACTCACTAGGTGCCATTCCTATTGACAGGAACTGGACTATGTCTGTGAAGTGGTCGTCAATCTTTCTAATGGAGAGTATTTGTGCATCTGGTAGTGTATCCTCCAAACTTGTGGGTTCTTCACCATGTTCCAACCTCAACAAGTGGTCAAAGACCTTGTTCATTATTCCTATCTTAACTAAGATTTCAAAATAATATTATTGAAACAGCAGAAACCATCTGCATATTCATCCCCCCAACACTGGATTTTTGACTAGGTGCTTCAGTGCGGAGTGATCTGTGAACATTTTAAAGTGTCCTCCCAACAAGTAGTGGCGGATGTTTTGCAACCCATACACCATAGCTAATCCTTCTCTCTTGATTAGCTGTAGATATCTTCTTGCTAGCAAAAGCTAACAGATGGTTGATATTCCCTTCTCCAAGTTGTGCCAGTACTTCTCCTAATGCAATAGAAGACACATCGACATGCACGTGAAACTCTTTGCTCCAATCTGGAAAAACCAGAATATGCGCAGTAACCATCTTTTGTTTCAGTGTGTCAAAGCTAGTCTGGCATTCTTCTGTCCACCTAAACTAACAGTCTTTCTTCAATAGATTCTCCATTGGTGATGTAATTTGGGCATATCCTTTAATGAATTTCCTGTAATAGATAGTATGTCCTAGCATAGTGCGCAGTTGTTTCACTGAAGTAGGAGCCGACAAGTCAAATATAATTGCAATTTTTGATGGATCAGCCAGCAATCCCTGCTTGCATACAGTATGATCGAATAGTACTCAAAATGGTGAGAAGAATATGCACTTCTTCAAATTTAAAGCAATTTGACACTACCTTCACTTATCCAACATTAGTCTTAGGCATTCAATATGGTTTTTCAACAAACTAAACACAGTCCAGTCATCAAAATATGCTTCTAAAAATTTATGCAAAAATTCTTTGAACGCTTCGACCACCACCCTGGAAAATATGGTTGGGGCATTCTTCAGTCCAAATGGCATCACTGTATATTGGTAGGATCCTCATTCTGTGGCAAACGTGGTCTTTTGGTGGTCCTCCTTAGTAATCTAGATCTGATGGTATCCTAAAAATCCATCTGTAAAAGAATATACCTCTTGGCCTCCCACATTGTCTAACACTTCATTAGTGAATGGTGTAGGGAAAGGGCCATGCAGACAGGCATCATTCAACTTCCTAGGATCCACACATATCCTGATTTCTCCTATGTTCTTGTCTTGCATGACCATAGGGATAATCCACTATGACTCTTCGACAGGTTGAATAATCCCTACTTCCAGCATTCTGTCGAGCTCAATCTTCACTTTTTCCTTGTATTTCAGGTTCAATATGTAGGGTCTTTTTTTAACTGGATTCACACCTAAGTTCAAAGGGATCCTCATCTCTCCCATAGGACCTTTGATACCCTTCATATCATTGATCTTGGTCAGAAACAAGTCATGATACTCATGTAGTAACTTTGTAATCTTGTCAATGGTAGCTGCATCCCAATAATCTCCAACATTGGCAAGCTTCGGTGTCTCCTTTGTCCCAATGTTGAATTTTTTTAATCTTGATTGGTTGACCAATAAATGGTATCTCAACTCCCAGTCCTTCCACATTTCTTTGGCTTTCTGTTTCTACGATTTTCACCTTCCTAGGATCATCATCTTCATCGACATTGATGTTATAGCAGCTCTGCAATTTCTGGAGAGGCGCAGTCCATTTGTCCTCTTCTTGTTCCATAGGGAGGCTAAATGTCTCCTCGAATACCTTATTTCTCACAATCTATAATGCTTGGTCTACTGAAGGATATTCACTTTCAAATAAAAAGGTGCTTACAAAATTCTAAATCATACCTTCCCAATCTGTAGTGACGAGGTGCAGCCTTTCTTGAAGGTACCATTTGATGGGGGTCGTTTCCAGTGTGTTGATGAATCTATGCACCCATTGTTCTCACGGAATTTCACTCCATGCCTCTTCACAGCTTTTCACATGGTATTTTGGGCAACTTCGACCAATGTACCTGACTTCGCAACTTACTGCTTGTGCTCAAAATCGCGTTGTCATAAAGGTTTGGCATTGTGTCCAGTCTGTGATATTTATTTTTGTTGTTGCTTGTTGTGTCTTTGGTAGGATTCTCTACTATGGAAGGTTGATCAGGGATGTCATACTTCCCTTCTTTCCTCTTATACCGGAGGTTTTATTTATTGGGACTACTATTGGCCTTCTCCCCCTTACTCAGCTCATTTATTTGACTGTTCATGAGGGACTCCTCGTAGGCAGATTGAGTTAAGTGGGGAAATGGGGAGGTGTCTCCAATAAAACATATTTCAGGGTCAAGCTCTTCTCCTTTCCTTTCTTCATCAGTCACAAGGTTGTTATGAAGAAGCGTTCAAATTTTCTTATCATTTCTATATCTGTCCCTTTGTTCCCTTGGCATAAAATGAGGAGCATTGTTATTCGGCCTCCTAAAGTTGCCTCTGCTATTTGTATTTGGGACATTATTATAACCTTGCTTCCCTTCGAACTTTATCTTCTCCATTTCTACAGATAGGGACTTCACTATCTTGGTTAATTCATCTACTTGAAAGTGAGAAGCAGAAGAACCAGAGGTTGATGCCTCAGATCTTCCTCTCCCTCTATCTCTATCAACTTTGCTCCTAAACATGTCAACTGCCAACACATTGGATTCTACTTCTAGGGTTGCATCTTGTATAAGAGACAATGAAGTAGCTCGTCTTTCCCTGAGCAGGAGGTATAAATCACTTTCAAGGTGTACATGTTCATATTCACTTTCAAATAAAAAGGTGGTTACAAAATTCTAAATCATACCTTCCCAATCTGTAGTGACAAGGTGCAGCCTTGCTTGAAGGTACCATTTGATGGGGGTCGTGTCCAGTGTGTTGATGAATCTGTGCACCCATTGTTCTCACGGAATTTCACTCCAGGCCTCTTCACAGCTTTGCACATGGTATTTTGGGCAACTTCGACCAGTGTACCTTACTTTGCAACTTGCTGCTTGTGCTCAGAATCGCGTTGTCATCAAGGTTTGGCATTGTGTCCAGTCTGTGATATTTCTTTTTGTTGTCGCTTGTTGTGTCTTTGGTAGGCTTCTCTACTATGGAAGGTTGATCAGGGATGTCATACTTCCCTTCTTTCCTCTTAGACCAGAGGTTGTATTTATTGGGACTACTATTGGCCTTCTCCCCCTTACTCAGCTCATTTATTTGACTGTTCATGAGGGACTGCTCGTAGGCAGATTGAGTTAAGTGGGGAAATGGGGAGGTGTCTCCAATAAAACTGATTTCAGGGTAAAGATCTTCTCCTTTCCTTTCTTCATTAGTCACAAGGTTGTTGTGAAGAGGAGTTCAAATTTTCTTATCATTTCTATCTTTGTCCCTTTGTTCCCTTGGCATAAAATGAGGATCATTGTTATTCGGCCTCCTAAAGTTGCCTCTGCTATTTCTATTTGGGACATTATTATAACCTTGCTTCCCTTCGAACTTTATCTTCTCCATTTCTGCAGATAGGGACTTCACTATATTGGTTAATTCATATACTTGGAGGTGAGAAGCAGAAGAACCAGAGGTTGATGCCTCAGATCTTCCTCTCCCTCTATCTCTATCATCTTTGCTCCTAAACATGTCAACTGCCAACACATTGGATTCTACTTCTAGGGTTGCATCTTGTATAAGAGACAATGAAGTAGCTCTTCTTTCCCTGAGAAGGAGGTATAAATCGGGGTCAAAAGCACTAGCATAAGTGATTTTGGCAGAGGATTCTATAGCATTTATCTCAGTAGGGATATTATTATACATCTTTTTGAATCTTTTAGAGAAATCAGAAATAGATTCTCCCTCTTTTCTCTTCAGGGACCGAAAATCGGTGATATAATACATAAAGTCCTTTTTATCTCCCCATTGTCTCAAGAAGGCATCATCTAGAGCCTCAATACCATCAATAGATCTGGGGGTTAATCCCTTAAACCACATCCTAACCTATGTTGAAATTACTAAGACAACTGAGAGGGGGGGTGAATCAGTTGTTACTGTGCTTAAACAATTTTAATTCAATTAAACCATTTTTAATCTTTATCCAAGTGACTATCAATATTATACTACGTATGGACAACATAAATAAAGAGCATAACTCACACATAAGATATACACAAAGATAGATTTTCACGAGGAAAACCATAAAGGGAGAAAACCTCTTCTTCTTCGAAATGATAGGCAGTCTTTTAAGTTTTGTACATCATCTATAATTGTGCACCAACTCAATGTGAGGCTATTACCTCTGTTTTACAAGCTCCAACTTCTTTGAGAGAACCAACTCTCTGGTTTCTCTAGTATCCACTAGAAGGAAGCAACAACTCCCTAAGTGTTCCAGCACCAACTGGATGGAAGCACCAGCTTCCAGTCACACAAGCACCAACCTGTATAACAAAGAAAAATTGTTCTCCCTTGCGCCACCCTACCACCCTGGTTTTTATAGATAGATCAAAGCATGTCAAAGACTCCATTTCAGAGTTTTGCAGACTGAGAAATCAGAGTTTCGGATACCGGGAGTTGGAGGAGTCAAGAGTCTAGACTCTTCATCACAGGAGTCCTGAAGTCGCGAAATGTAAAACGTCAAAATCGTGAAACAGGCACATCAACAAAGAGTTTCGCAGAGCGAGAAATAACTCCATTTCGGAGTTCCGGATACCGGGGGTTGGAACAAATCACAAAGAAGAAGTGGTAAGAATCAATTTATCTGTGTTGTTGGTTATTAAATCATTTATTTATAATCAGGGAGGTAGGGTGGTGCTAGGGAGGACTATTGTCCTCAGAGGTTCAAGTGGGTGCTTGAACATAGGGAGTTGTAGCATCCAATGTGTTGGCAGTATCAAGTGGGTTATTTGCTCCAACCCCCCGTATCCGGAACTCCGAAATGGAGTTATTTCCCGGTCTGCGAAACTCTTTGTTGATGTGTCTGTTTCACGATTTCAACGTTTTGCATTTCGCGACTTCAGGACTCCTGTGATGAAGAGTCTCGACTCTTGACTCCTCCAACTCCTGGTATCTGAAACTCCAATTTCTCGGTCTGCGAAACTCTGAAATGGAGTCTTTGACATGCTCTGATCTATCTCATTTCGGTATTTTCTGCCATGAGTTGCTTCCTTGACTCCTGGAGTTTATGGTTCTGATATTGCATGCGATCATCATTGCGTTGTTGGTCTTGCCACTTTCTCTTGTTCATCATCGTCGGGCTGAGATTTCCATCAATGACAAACAAATACTCTGCCTTATGTCTACCTGTAATAAATATTCCAACAATCTCCCCCTTTTTCATTGATGGAAACCTTGAAGAACATCCAACTATACTATTGTATCATCCTTGAAATTACCACACTTTCTCCCCCTTTGACATCAATGTAAAAGAAGAAACACGCTCCCCTGAGCTGTTGCAGTACATACTCCCCCTGTCAACTATGAGCAACTTAGAAATACAAGAGATATTCAATAAGAATTCCCCCTGACCACGTGAAAATATTAGATGAAAGAAGTTATAACCCCCAACTTTTGACGAAGATATCCAAAAGGAGTCATTGCTAACAGTTTAGTAAAGATATCAGCTATCTGTTCTATGGAAGGGATATAATTCAGTTGAACAACTCTGTTTGTAACTTTTTCTCTGATAAAATGGTATTTTATTGGGATATGCTTAGTCTTGGAATGAAGAACAAGATTATTGGAGACACTAATGGCACTAGTGTTATCACAGTGAATTGTAATCAGATCAGTATAGTTTACCTTCAAATATGCAAGAGTTTGTATCATACATAAAATCTAAGTGCAGCAAGTAGCAGCAGCAATGTACTATGCTTCTGTAGTTGATAAGGAAATAGATCATTGATTTTTACTAAGCCATGCTACTAATGAGTCACTCAAGAATAATGCTCCTCCACTGGTGCTTTTTCTCTCATCGACACATTTTGCCCAATCTGCATCTGAATAAGAAGTTAACTAAAAATTATGATTTTTGGGATACAACAGACCATAAGTCATTATTCCCTTTAAGTATTTGAATATCCTTGTGATAGCTACCAAATGACTTTGTTTAGGAGAAGACTGATAACGACCTACCATTCCAACATCTTGCATTATATCAGGACGGGATGTTGTGATGTATAGAAGATTGCCTATCATAGAGCGATATGTCCTTTGATCAACATTTGGTGAAATATCATCCTTACTGAGATTGCAACCAACCACCATAGGTCTACTAACAGGAGAGGAATCCTCCATTTGAAATTTCTTCAACATCTCTTTCAAATATTTTTCTTGAGATATAAAAATTCCTGCAAAACTCTGTTTTACTTGTAAGCCAAGAAAATATGACAGTTCTCCTATCATGGACATCTCAAATTCTATTTGCATAGAGTTAGCAAACCA
>SNQJ01S0125289.1:13602-32964 GCA_010110895.2 Picea sitchensis | reverse complement strand
TACATGAGAGCTCTGATTCTGAGATCGAGAAATTCTTGGCAAGGGAAGACCCAAGTTACCTTAAACTGGATCTCAGCCATACCTATGATTTCGTAGACAATATGCCACCATGCTTGAAACATAGAGAAGGATTTCCAGGGATCAAACTTGGTAAAGAACCCACAGACGACAGTGGTAGCGTTTTGACACACGACTATGGGTTTCCTCAACCAACTGTTCCAGATCAACGGTGTGAAGTATGTCTACATTGAGTAAGAAAATATTACACAGATATCCTTCTCCTTCAAGCGAAGATCAAGACCCTCACAACTCAGATTGACTCGTTAACAAATGAAAACCACAGAGTCAAGATCAGTGCACAAAGGCAAGGAAAATGCTTGAAGAGAACTAGAAATGTCATAATAAAAAATGCTGAGTGTGTCAAAGCAGTGATTAATTCCGAGGTTTTATGAGCCGAATTTAGCATTCAATTGAAAGGTAAAGATTTATGTAATTTTGTTGATTTTTTCTTAATTAATATAGATTGAATCGGTTTTCTGCTGTTTAAAATAAGACTATCTACAAAATCAACAGATTATGTAGCCAATCTATTCTCATTCGAAATGTTGAAAAATGTTGGTTAAATGAATATCTAAATTTCTTTATTTTTCGTTTTTCCTTTCAGGATATCATGCAACTTGTGGATACATAATGATATGGAGCATTTCTGTGGTTATTAGCCATTTCTTTGGCTCATTTTGTAAATAGAAACAAACTTTTTTAATCTTAAGAGATACAATTTGATATTGAGTGGTTTTATTACCCTCTATTTTTATAATTAGTAAATCATCCTGGGATTTGATTCTATCTTAGAAGATAGGATGCTTAGTTTGTCCGAACTCTTTAAAATACTACAACTTTTTGTAATGAAAGGATCCTAGCCTGGGCTAGAAGATGGATGATTAATTTACAAACTTTAATGGAACAACAATACACATTTCAGCTTTAGCTTCTTGTGGATGGTGTCTTCATTTAAGTTTTGTTTATCCTGATATGATAATAGGTTTTGATAGCTTTATTCTTCATGATTTATTATGTTTTGGGATAATTCCTTTTTAAATGTTTTCCATAAGTGATGCTTCAGATATTAACCATGTGATCATCTATTCAACTTCAATGACAGGATTTCTCCTTAATTTTTGTTGAAAGATTAAATGCAATGTTATTGCTAACAGATTTTTCTTAATGTAATTGTTTGCAATCATAAGATCACAGTAACTATTTGTATCACTCTTTCTATTAATAAAACTCAACTTCCAACACAATTGTTCTGCATTTATTCAGAACATATTTAAGGTTCATTGCAGGTTTCCCTCCTGGACAAGGTGGTTATCTGTTCTCTGATCATATAGATGCTTGGATGCATATCATTAGTTCGCGAATAAGTTAGCTCATTTATATTTTTCTGTTATTTGTTTATCACTGAAATTCGAATGTATGGTTTGGCTTTTGACTATCCTTATGTTTCTATTTCATAGCATTTTCTTTTATTAGTTTAAGATTTAAAAAAATAAAAATAAAATAAAAATTATGTGCTTTCTTTATCTGCTTCTTCAAAGCAGTCATTTTTCACATTGAGTTTCGTAAGTTTAGATTAAAACTTGAAATGTGTATATCATGTATATAAAAAGTATAAGTATATCTGTTATTTAAATATACCTACAATAGTTACGTATGTACATATTTATATATAGTAATTTGTAATTAGTTATTTATTTCATTTCTTTTATTTGTTTCTTTACAACCCTTAGATTGGCTAATGGATCCATTAAACCCGTCAGAACGAGTTACACCAAACAACTTGGGTTATTTAGACAACCCCGGACCAAACTCGTTCTTCCAATTGACGGACGGTCATTTTCGCCCGTTAACAAGTTGTTCCCTCATAAACGGAAACTGAAAGAACTTCCAAAACCCACATTGTTTCAATGTGGCAATGGCAGTAGGGTCCTCATTGACCAAGATATCAATATCTGCATGTTCCCTCTCCCTCTAGTGGACATACATCCTATTCCATGACAGTTCAAAGGGGAGTTAGCTCTTGCACTTTTATTTTTTCCATGCTTTTGAGGGTGTACGTGGGTTTTTTTGGACACAATTGCATATGTAAGCGGGCAGACTGTTTTATGCCCGAGTACATACCAGCCCACGGACACGTAGGGACACCCTTTTTTAGCAGAGCACGCCCCCCAAAGAAACAAAAAGAATGCACAAAAGAAGAATGGAAATGTAGGAGGGATGATTTTGTACTTACTTGGTCCGAGTGGAAGTTTGTTTCGTCCTTTGAAGCTCGGAAAATCAACTTCTTTAGAAAATGTGTTTTTTTTTACCTTTTGGTTAATTCTCAAATTGCAATGGTGAAAATGAGTTATCAGCTTCTATTTATATACTTTTTTTGGCGTTTTTTTTCCACTTTTTGACCCCCTTTGTCATTTTTTCTGGCTTGGAAATCATTTAATTCCGTTCTTGAGTTGTTTATTGGATGTTATGATACACTTTGCCTTTTGGTTTGGTAATGTTTGGGGATATGGGTCACTTTTTAAGGTCCTTTGGTAAAAGTCATTTTTTCCAACTTTTTTCATATAAGTTAGGATTCCACCTCCACTTTCTGCATCTTGTTGTCTTTTCCGCTTTGCCACTCGATCAATCCCACCAACGTGTGACATAGAACCATCATTGTTTCTTTAGAAATATCGTAATTAGGTGGTAGAGCCTACCTTTACATGGATTCCCTAGATAGATCCTTGTTGCATTTTGGCATCCATTATGTCTATAATGACTTTAGGCTCGGGATTCCTTGTTATTCCTATCATGATTACGAGATTGAGCCTCATTCATATGATGCACCATCACTCTTGGCCTCACCCTTGGGACTCCCAAAAAATGAGCATGCTTTTTTGTCTTTCAAGCTCGCTTTGAAATTCAAAAGCAACATCCGACGAGACTACATTTATGCTTTTCAATCTTTGCTAGATTAACTGAGAAAAGTGACCTCCTCGAGTCTTATTTAATCCCTTTTCAGACTCTCTAAACATGAAAATATTGTCGATCAATCTTGTGTTATAGCAAGATTTGCCTCACTATTGCTATCTTTCATAGAGGGCCTTTTTCCATTTCCCTATCCAGACTTTTCATCCCCTTTTGATGAATCTAGAGCTAAAAATATACATTTTTCCACATATACGCTCCCTAACTACTATGCAAGATGCGTATATGCTTGTTTCTCCATTACAACTTGCATATATCGAGATTTGTGCTAGAAAATACAAAATGAGGTCGGGTTTCCATGTCATGAAAAAATATCTTTGATCCTTAACCTTCCATATACTAGAAACATTCTGACTCAACCCTTCAGTTGCATTCTGGAGGCTATAAGAGCACAATTTCAAACTATGGAAAAGAGAGAGAAAAACATTCAACTTTGAGAGTAAAATTACTCTAGAGAAATTACTTCATATTGAGTCTACATCCCTTTGTCCCTAAAGTATGAACACAGTGTTCAACGCCCAAGCTCTTTCCCTACTGCTGAGAGGATATCATTGCCTCTTTTCTATGAGATTGCCTTTGGTGGAGGATTGAAGTTGTGGAGACCCAGTTGGAAGGAACTTGGTTTCTTGGTTTCGAACCGTGATGACACGGAAGTCTGTAATGTTGACACTTCTGCTGATCAATTATTAATAGAAATACTCCTTTCCCGTCCTATTGGTATCCCGCAAATATATGATTATTATCCATGGGTGTGTTTGTAATTTTTATTAATGGATTATGCTATCTGATGTGCTAATCCCTTTTATATCATCACTATATACTTTATTTGCTTGTTTGTTGAGAAATTCTTGTAGGTATAAAGCTTTGGGCCAAAGTGCTTAACGGTTGAACATCATCAAACGTTGGATCGAGGTAGGCCTCTTTCTTGTATTGCACATTAGTCTATATAGAATATGTTGGAATTGAGTTGATTTCTGCAGTAATACCTATCTGTTTTGGTCTACCCTTGGCTATAGAGAGTTTTTCCCTTGTAACAAAAATGGCGACTCCACTGGGGAAAAATATTCCTTCTAAGGGTTGATGTACTTTTTCTTCTTACATTTCTCTTTTTCCTTTGTATTTCTTGTCGTATCATTGCTTAATAGATCCTATTCACTCTAAGTCTGAGTTTTCATCCTTTTACCCATGCCTAGCCTTGTTTTAAAGCATATACACCCCTTTTGCCTTGACAGTCATGTATACACGCTTGCTATCTCACTGCAAGAAGAGTATATACGCTCTGTTCTCCTGAACAGTCGCATATACCACTTTCCCTTGCTTGTTTTCTTGGTTGAGTGATTGTTGGGTAGGATTTAAAGTTTGTCGAGCCTTCTTAGGTCTCTGTAGTGTCTGTTGAGATTATCTGGGATGACAGGAAGCCTGTTTGGAGTTGAACTTTTGGGCGTAGTATTTCTCTTGTTTTCTATTTTTAATTTGTCCTTGGCTTCTGGGATATTTGCTTGGCTACTTGGTATTCTACTTGAGTTACTTCTTTTATACACAGTAGAATTCATATGTCAAGTTGCTTATCAGTCCATGCATTTTCTTTTTAGAATATTGAAAATACAAAAAAAATAAGCATTTTGCATTGGTTGGCATTTTTGTCTTTGAATTTTTATCATTAGCTTAGCACATTTAGTGAAAGATCGTATTTTACTTCTGAATTGAAAATTTGAAATTGAAGACTGCATTGTTTTTATTAGCATATCATTCATTGAAAAGGTAAAGATAGACTTTTCATTATATCCATATTTATTTTCTGGCAGAGTCATAACACCATGAGTTTCACTTCCCTACCTTTTTGAGTAACCACGGCCAATAAAATTTACGCTTTAAACTAAAATTCATTAGTCACGATTTTATTTTTAGGGTGCACAAACTAGCTTAGGATTTAGTGCCTTGGAATAGGATTTTGTCAGTAAACTTCTCCAAGAAAATTAAATCAACATATGTGTCTGAGACAGGGATTTGAGAAGTCCAGTGTATAATCGGTAAGATCAGGAAGCTCCGCTCACATCGGAGGTTGTGCGAAGTTAGTTGAAGGGATAACCCCTAGATACTCACCTAGCATCAGAGATATTTTTGTGGATTTATTTGTATTTGGGGATCTTGTTAGTGCCCATACCTCTGTGAGAGGTGGTGCTTTCAAGGTTTTGGGCTTTGCTAACCTTCCCATACAGTGATCCAGACTTACGAATTCTCACCTGTGCATCGGTTATACAATGGTTTATTAGTTGCTTGACTTAGGTATCTCATAGGTTACTTGCATGGGTTATTTTTCTTCTACCCTAAGTCAGATAAGGGTCGGTGTTATCACTGAAATTTCATCCGCAAATGGTTAACATGAATCCAGCATCTTCAAACAACTATGAGTCCACCCATGGACCAAAATTACCAAAAAATACATTTCCAAAAGGTCCAAAACTATACAACCAGTTATAAAATCAAGATTCACTATGACTACATAGGGCACGCGCGCACATGCGCCATCAAGAAACACAGGAAAAGTGCACATGTGCACGATGCACGACTGTGGATGCTAAAAGCCGTGCACACCTGAGAACGACACATTTATGATGTTGGTCGGCCTCCCACCCACTTTTGGTTCAGCTTCCAAGTCGATTTGACATCCAAATCTCGACTGGATCCAGCTGAGTGGCTAGTCAAAGACCTAAAGGTTCCCTAAACATCCCCTTTTCACACTAAAATATGGTTGCACAATATCTCAAAGTGGTGCTATAAAACAAATCCATTGGTGCACTACATTTTAAAGGAATTCATTTGCAAGGTTATGCTGCTGCTATTCTCTTGGGGAAACCTCTTTTCTCATCAAGAGCATACTAGCACCATTCCATTTGGGCAATCCACATCACCTTTTGAGTGGGTTAGATTGGGATTCTTTCACCATTTCTTTCAAGTTTTCAAGTTGTAAGAAGAGCTCAATCTTGGGCGTCCAAGAGCCCTCCCTTGGAGGAAGAAGGGACCCAAAGTTCCCTTTCTCTTTGGTGTTTTATTTTCACTAATACAATCCTTTCCATTGGTGACATGAGTCTTGTTTGTTTCTTGTTCTTATGTCTCTATGCACAATAGTTTAATTGTTTTTTCCTTTCCTAGTTTAGTTCTTATCTTAGTCTTTTATGTTTATTCTTCTAACCCTTTCCTTTACTGCTATCTTTCTTAGCTAACCCAACTAAGCTTGTAAGCACCTCTATTTTTCTCATTTAGGTGACAAAAGAGGCACAACGGTCGAACAACACACAACCTTTATGGAGGATTACCTCTCTGGGGGGATCTAACTGACTGGTTGTTAGGCCTGCGAGGGCCCTTATAATTGATTATGTTACCTCCAAACTTTAGTGGGGAGTCTGAAGTCCATCTTGGATGAGACATACCTTCTTTTGCGAGGGAGGCCACTTAGCCACTTTAGCCCGTTTGCATGCATATTGGCCATTTGAATTTTTGGTATGATATTTGACTAGTAGTTGGCCATAGGATATATTTTTATTTTTGGAAGAGTCATAAGTCATCGTGGAGTCAGACCATCTTCCTCGTAGGTCCCGTCGGTTGTTACAACTACCACCAATTTTCGAGTCCTTGCCTCCTAAAATGCGTAGAGTTATTAGTAGTGGTACACACACATCCACTTTTCAGACTTGTGGTCCCACAAGGATGAGTACTGAGTCTAATCTTCAGAACACTGGGAGTTCTTCAAATCCCAATACCACTATAATTAATGGCACTCCTTCGACACCTGCAACCACTACAATTGCAGTGCCGAAGGCTTACACCGGTACTATGGCTCGACTTGTAGTTAATTCTTTAGCTCTTGCCTTGAACCCTTTTGGGGGTTTTGGCCACTCGTCGAGTTACAATGTTCAGACCATCCCCATGGATTCTAGTCCATTTTCTTATGGTATGCCTAACTTCACCTTGCAATTTTCAACTACCATCCCAGCTGCTGGCCATAACACTAGCCTTGGACGTCGCGGCACTACACCTCCTTACACTCATTTCCTGTTTGGTGGATCTCATATTCCCCAAGTGAATCTAATGTAGGGAGTGTCCCTATTCTTAACACTAGGTCTAATCCTTCTACGATTGGATGGAACAACCCAAGTGGTAGACAAGTTCTTCCCTATATCCCTATCCCCTTTGTGTTGATTCTGACCAATACTTTTGGCATGACGAATCCACTTCAATCGTCTAGGTTCCCACCTGGAGGAGGTCAGTCTTACACTTTGCGAACTCCCCAACCTGGATCTAATCCAGTTGGGGGCAGTTTTAGCAACCCCCAGATTGGATCTAATCCAACTAGGGGAAATTTTCATAACCTTTATTAGAACATTCCTACTGGAATGATGCCCAATCCATATTTTATGAATCAGCCTAGAGGAGGGTCTTATAATTACAAAAAAGGTTTTGGTCCTCACCAAAATCCTAGATGGAATGTAGTTCCTAACACACAATCTTTCATGGGAGGATGGGGTCAGGTGTCACAACCCCGTATTCTCTTTTTGGCCACGCTTAATCTTCTAGATTTGTATAAACTAATGAATGACCTAGTGAGTCATGACTCCACATGGCCCCCTGTCCCTACCAAACTTCCATCAGACATTCCAAGTTTTGAAGGTAAGAATGGTGAAGACCCTGGTGATCACATCACTACTTTTCACCTTTGGTTCTCATCAAATTCTCTGAACCATGATTCTATTAGGTTACGATTGTTTCAACACACTCTCATTGGAGTGGCATGACAATGGTACATTGAGCTACCTAGGGGGACATATGAGTCATTCCATCAGTTGGTGCTATCCTTTCTCAATCACTTTCAACTGCCCATTCGTTATGATGCTGGCCTTAAACTTTTGTCAACTTTACGCTAGGGTATCGACACTCACATCTTGGGCCATATCCAGGAATGGTGTAGGTGAAGGCAGTTGGTTAAGACTCCTATACCCCCGATATTTCTTCTAGAATGGTTCCTAATGTATTTACATGCTCCTATTTCAAAGGACGTTGCTACTTCTGGGGTATTCAACGAGGAAGAAGCTATCCTTAGAGCCTAGTAATTTGATTTGATATATGCTCACTCTGGGATGCTATACCACCTTCTTCCAGATGAACCGCGAACAAATCATGATCCTAGACAAACTCTCGGACCTCATGCCGATGGCATTGTAGGGTCCACCAATGTAAAATCCACAGACTCGGCAATGAAGTCTGCCGGAGGACCAACTTCGTCTTGATCTTCAAAACCCATCCAGTTGGCGGATGTACATTCCGTGCAATCGTCAAAAAATTGAAATGGTGACCAGCAACTAGATGGGAATAAAAGGAAAGGCTGAAATAATCGTAAGGGTGGGAAGAATAATAATAAACCCAAGGAAAAAGATAATAATGGGAAACAAAATGATAATGCTAGAGAGGGAAGGAAAGAGAAGTGTAAGTTGAAGTTTCCTTGTAAAATTTGTACCGATGACCACCTTACCCACTTGTGCCCCAAGCTTGCGGAGGCTGTGAGGCTTTTAAATCTACTGCCTACTATGCTGAAAAATCCATTCCCACACAACCAACACTTAGCCTCAAGTTATTCGAGCACCAGAAATGCTTCTAGTTGAAGTCAAAACCCATCATCGCAAGATGGTGATTGTGTTTGCATCAATATGGTCGACGCGAAAATTTATATAGCCACATGCTCTCGAGATTATATCTCTTCAAAAGCTAGTACAAACCTAGAAGCTCCTCCTCCACCCCTGGAGACAAACTTACAGATCGAGAAACCAAATCCATCACCTCATATTCTGAAAGGAGTACTCAAGCACTCTACCCACAACCCTAATGCTAGAGCTGCCCAAAAATACTCTATTGTTGAAGATCTGGGCCAAACCCCTTGTGCGATGTTGGCTTTCGAGGTACTCCAGACGTGTCCATCACAGAGGAATACCTTACTCTCTACCTTAGGATCTATAGAATCTAGTTGCTCAAAAGTCATCAAGTTTGATGTCACGGATGTGAAGCCTCGCTTACCCTACCATGTGGCTTTTCAAATCCACGAGGAGTATTCCAAGTATACTATCAAACAAGTGGTCATTGATGAAGGTGTTGCCACTTGCGTGATGTCACTGGTTTGTTGGAAAGCTATTGGTTCTCCAACCCTTTCCAAGCTGTCGAACATGTTGACCTCATTTGACGGTCATTCCTTCCACCCTCATGGTATTCTCCCCGCCTTTCCGGTCCAGTTAGGTGGGAAGACGGTAGAGGTGAAAGTAGATGTAGTTGATGCACCTCTCGATTATAACTTGTTACTAGGTCGAAATTGGGACTATGCTATGGTCACTTTCGTATCGTCCATTTTTCATGTACTTTGTTTTCCTCATCAGGGGGAGATCATGAAAATCGACCAATTATCCTTTGTGTACTCTAGTCCTAACACATCTGTCGGACCATCGATCCATGTGATCGATAATTCTCAGTTGGCAACTTAGAATATTGGTTTCAGAATGTATTCTTCCCTCATGGGTACTTTCAACTTCTCGGCACCGATTCACCACGTTTACGCCATGTCTAGTAGCCATGCTTCAGCAAAGAGGTCCATTCCTTTCCTCACTTCCTATTTTAGTGATCCTTGGACCCTACCTTCTCTGACTTCTTCGATTGAAGGTCAGTCTCATGCTAGCATGGCTATGCCACTATCGGCAACAGAGATTGTGTATCAAGCTATCCTTGACTCTTCCACCGATCGCGATCCTTTTACCCCGCAGACGGACGAGGAGGATCCCGTTCTTAGGCCCGTATGGGCCACTTCGTTATCTTGTTCACATGATTTCTTAGATGAGACTTTGCCTTTAGACAAAGCCATCCTTGAAGCTATGAATGTTTTTGAGAGACCTTGGGACGATATGCATCGTCGATCTTATTTTATCCCAAGTCTTGAAATAATTGAGAAAGATAATTTTCAATCTACCTTGAGTGAGATAGTCGGTCATGCCATAGTTCCACTTGATACGCACGGTATTTATGCCGAAGGAAATATGGAAAGTATTTCTCCTACCGTCTCGATCGAAATCTCTCATACCCCTGGAAAAATTGAGAACGTAAATATAGGTGTAGATTGTTCGCCAGAAGAGATCCTGATCTACACTAACCTCTTCAAAGAATTTCGAGATATATTCACTTGGTCATATGAAGATATTCCAGGGGTCGAACATGAAATTAGAACTTATCTGGATGGTAAACCTGTTTGACAATGTCGTAGAGATATTAATCCTAGGAAGGCCCCCGCTATTAAGACATAGGTGGAGAATCTACTTAATGCCAGCTTCATCTACCCAGTTCCCTTGACCGAATGGGTATCCAGCCCCATTCTTGTGAATAAAAAGAAAGGAACCATCCATGTGTGTATGGAATTTCACGACTTGAACAAATATTGTCCTAAAGATAAATTCTCGATGCCTTTCATTTTCAATACATAACCAAATCCAGATCAAACCTAAGGACAAACACAAGACAACATTTATATGTCCTTGGGGTAATTTTGCATACTGGAAAATTCCTTTCAGCCTGAAAAATGCTAGAGCAACCTTCCAATGCACCATGCCTTTCTCTTTTCACGATATCAAGCATATAGTTGAAGCTTACCTCGATGATCTTTCTTCTCACTCTTGCAAGAGAGTGGATCATGTCACACACCTTCGGTTGGTTTTTGAAAGATGTTGTTACTATAGAATCCGGTTAAACCCTCACAAATGCATGTTTTGCGTTAGGTCTGGCCATCTCTTAGGATTTTTAGTTTTCGAGACTGATATCATGGTAGATTCTCTTAAGGTTGAGGCAATACTTCAATTGCCTGCCCCGCGCACAATTAGACAACTTCAAGGTTTACAGGGGAAAGCTAACTTTCTGCGTTGGTTTATAGTGAATTATACCAATATCACTAAGGGTTTCATGCACCTACTGAAGAAAGACACCCCGTTTATCTGGGATGAGCGAGCCCATAAGTCTTTTGACCCTTTAAAGAAAGCCTTGGTATCATCTCCTCTACTGAAAACTCTTGATTACAGTAGAGATTACTTATTATATATTTCTGCGTCCGAAGAGATGATTGGTATGGTTCTAGTTCAGGAGGATGATAAGCTCCATGAGCATGTCGTCTACTATCTCAGTCGAAATTTAGTCAGTCCTGAGCTTAATTACTCTCACATCAAAAAGCTAGCTTTGGTTTCCGTTCACACAGTCCAACGTTTACAACACTATATATTGCTTTGAAAAACTACTGTATTCGTTGATGTTAATCCATTTCAATACTTCCTCACTAGGCATTTCATAGGCAGGAAATATAATAAATGGATTGTCATCTTACAAGAATTTGATCTTGACTTTGCTTCAACCAAGTCTAAGAAGTCACTAGTTTTTGTAGAGTTAATATCTGATTTCCCACGATTAGGTTTGGATGTTTTCCATGTCGATTCGTTTGCAGACGAACACATTTTCCTTGTCTCGTCGTCTGACCCCTGGTATGGATACATTGTTTTATATCTTCAAACCTTGAAGTTCGCTCAACATCTCTCATGAGATGATCGACGATGAGTTAGATACCAAGCCAAAATTTATACCATCGTCGACGACACTTTGTATCATTGAGGAATAGATAGTATCTTACGTCGTTTCTTAACTCACGAGGAAGCTGAGTTAGTCCTAAATGAATGCCACAAAGGGGCTTGTGGTGGTCACCTATCTGAGCTTGCGACAACCCAAAAAATCCTACGAGTCAGTTACTTCTGGCCCACCATATTTAAAGAATGCATTGAAGTGATTAAGAAGTGTCACCCCTTCCAGGTGTTCACTCGAAAAAATGCACTTGCACCCAACCCCTCTTCACCCAATCATTACCGTCGGTCCCTTCACCAAGTGGCGGGTAGATTTCGTCGATTGCAACCCAACTTCAGCTGGGGGGCATCAACACATCATCGTGGTTGTCAAATAATTTACCAAGTAGGCCGAAGCCATGCCTACTGTAAAATTCATTGGGAAGACTGCATCCTTCTTCGTGTTCAACCAAATTATCGCCTGGTTCGGTATCCTGAGTGAGATTGTCACTGATCATGGAAGTCACTTTAAGAATGAAATGATGGTAGAACTAGCATCTAAGATGGGGTTTAAACATGGTCACTCATCTCCTTATTACCCCCAGGAAAATGGGAAAGTAGAGGCCATCAACAAGTCTCTCAAGACCATCTTGCAAAAAACTGTCAGTCGGAGTAATTCCAATTGACACATTATGTTGTTTCCAACGCTTTGAGCATACCGAACCTCAGTTAAGACTGCCATCGGTTTTTACCCTTTTCAGTTAGTGCACGACGTGGATTCGATAATTCCCGTTGAAAGTTAAATCCCTTCTCTAAAATTGGCAGTCGATCTCCTACCTGACACTTCATATTTAGAACGACGCTTGGTGCACCTAGAGAGTCTTGACGAGTAGCATTGAGACACCTTTACGGTTATCCAGGAAAACAAAAAACATGTTAAGGTTCAGTACGACAAGTCTGTCTCTCCCCGATTGTATACCGAGGGTGAATTGGTCCTCTTGTATGACCAATCCAAAGAACCTCTAGGGGAAGGCAAGTTTAAACCCATGTGGCATGGTCCTTATATCGTGCGACATGTTCTAGAAAAAGGAGCCTACAAATTGGAAGATTATGAAGGGAAGAAATTGGTCAAGCCCAGAAATGGGATCTACTTGAAAAGGTATTACGCTTGAGCCTTGGGCTTGGATGAAACCCTTTGTATACTAATGTAAATCTAGTGTATATACATATTTTTATTTTTGTCTTCGGCTTTCTTATCAATTTTTCCATTTTGGTTGGCAGATGTCAACGGAGTCTTTGATCTACCTAGGATTCGCAGATGGAACCAGTCGTCATACACGAAACTTGACTTCCTCCGCTTGGGTAATTTACTCACCCGAGGGTCTACTGATGTCTTCATGTGGCATATACCTAGGGCCATCCATGAACAATGTGGCCGAATATAGTGTCATCATAGAACTTTTGCGTGATGCTATCTCACATGGTATTCACTCTCTAAAGGTTTCCCTGGATTCTTAGTTAGTCATATGTTAGTTGAACGGTCATTACCGTGTGCGTGATCCGACATTACTCCATTGATTCCTATGGGTATGGATTTTAGAACGACAATTTTATTTTATTACATACTTTCACAATCCTAGAAGTTCTAATCATGTATCTGATGCCTACACTAATTATGTTTTAGATTGTCATTTGTCACATTAATAAAGCAAAGAAGACCATTAAATCAATGTACATATTGTAAGATATGAGTAAAGACAAACATCCCTCCTTATATATTTCCAAAAAATATGGTGTTTATATTACAAAATTGGGGCTAAAACTCTCAAAATACATATACATCTGATATACATGTTCCATGACATCTACACCTGTGGCGCCGGATGTGTCTCATGATAGAAAACCACGGCGTTGGTGAGATGTCAAAAGTGTCATACCCATGCTCTAGGTACACCGACAACATGTCGTTGCATGCCTTCAGGTAGATCCTCCACCTGAACCATAGAAATCCTCTGTGTTAAACAAGACAGGTTACCCTGTACGTTCTGTAGGACTCTCTCCGCTTCTCCTCCCACTCCCGCATCTCCCCGGTGCCTCCACCTATTTCATAGGAATCCATATGGTAGTTTTAGACCCACATCTGCAATCACACATGTATCAAGTTAATATTTAAAACAACATCCAAAAATATGTTTGTTCTCTTCAATACAAAAATACAAAAAAATGAAATATATAAAAAACAATTACCTATGGCGCCATAGGTGGCTCCTAGTGGAAGTGACACATCATGATCTCCTCTGAAATTGATTCCCACATAGGGATAGTCATTCAGAGCTATGATTTGTCTCCGCCACCAGAAGAAAAAATCATCATTGTAGGGTGTCACCACCCTATTTCCCCCCTTCCGTCTCATGACCTCGATCCATCGTGCCATAGCAGGATCATGTGGTCCTTTAGGAATGATATCCACTCTAGGTCCCAGACCTAGGACTCGCTCCAAAAAGAAGCTGCAAAGGATAGAGGCAAACTCAAAGTTTCCCTTCCTCCCTTGCTTGCACTCTGTCAACTAACCTTTCATGTTGGTCAGCAGTGAGGTACACCAATCATAGACGGTGGGTCTTGCACACTCTAGTGTGTAAAACATAAGTGGTCTCGATGCTTGATGCAATGAGGTTGATCCTATTATCCTAGTAAGCATGAGCATAATAATCTTCAGGCTGAGGTTACCTATATCCCAAATAGGGATTTGACTTCCCGCCATGGGAGTCCCTGCAACACAGTGGGCCTCGATGTATTCTTCAACCTTCATCCCACTCCCTTCCCCACGTGACTTTAGGTCCACAACCTCTCCTCAGCATGAAATTCTAGTCAGGAAGTAAATGTCCTCTACTTCGATCCTTAATGGTTTTCCATCAAGGATAAAGCTATAGCTATCGGGATCCCAATAGCCCACCAGCATTTCCAACAACCTCACTTGGGCCCTCATTCCTTTGAGAGCCCCAAAATTGTATAAACCACATATTTTTAAAGTTGCTTGAGCAACTGAATCTCAATCCACTACTTCATCTACCTCCTCATGCTCCCTCTCTCTCCATTCCAACACCGTCCTGCAAAAAACCAAATCATTTTTGAGTTAGAAACATCGTTTTTTGCCATTTGTGCATGTATACGCGGCTTATTTACAAACAGTCATGGGTAGGGCCTGATATACGCCCCCTATGGTTCACATAGGGGTGAAAGGAAGTCATATGTGTGACCTATTCAGATAAACCCGTGTATACCAAAAAACCCAATTTGTGCCCTTAAAAATTAACAAAATAGAACCTAACTCAAAAATGTAAACCACTGAATTTGAAGAGGATGGGATGAAGAGTTACTTGGTCCAGAAGGTGCGTGATTCCATTGCCTTTTGCTCCCGCGATCGTCGTTTGAATTCTGGAGGTGTTTTAGTCCAAATTGCCCTATTTGGGTAAAAATGAAAATGATACAGTAAATTTTGATTTTATTACTATTTATAAGCCATTTTTTACCCACTTGATATAGTTTTATGCCATTGTTTTGTCTAATGGACTAATTCAAGAATGGTTTTAAGCTGGTTTTTGTAGTTTTGACTCAATTTTGTTGCATATTTCAATGTCATGGTTGGCCATTAGTCTCCTTAGGCAGGTATATTCATAACCTAGCATATAAGATAGGTATCTACTCCATCATGTATTTTTTTTGCATTATCCTTCGACTACCACTTTTTACGCCTTAGGTACAAATCCATTTATTGCAACGCATAAAACTCCATCTGATATTAATAGAATCATTAATAAATGGTAGAGACTTACCAAACATGGGTACCCTAGTTAGAATCTCTTTGTCATTTGGTGCCCATGCTGAGTTTTTTTTTTCCTTAGGAACGAGAGTCCATTATAATTCAATACGTGACTTTACAATGAGCCTCATTTCTCATTCGTGCACATGCAAACTTATTACCCTCGGACTCCCAATAACGAGTCTTAGTTAAGATCTTTTCCGACTCACTATCAAAAATAGAAAAGATTTCTGAGTGAACTTGTCTTTTTCACACTCGTAAATTAGATTTGAAAAGACGTCTATTTGGCACAAGTTTACCCCTTTTTCACACCAAGTAGACTAAAAGACATAAAAAATGACATTTTTTGGCGTTAAGTTGTGAATGCATCTCATGCCCTAGATTTTTGTATTGAGCCTTTAGTTGGTTCTCGCTTTGCGTTATAAACCGTTGCCTAAGCAATTTGCATCCTCAACCAAGCAGAGCCTTGTTTTAATCCTTTGCAATTTGACACCCTATACCCTGGAGGGAACATCACCCCGAGCGTCCATCTCCCACATGCATTTCCTTGCATTGAGGATAGGTCCATTCCACTGCTGGAACTAGTTTTTCTTAATTGCGACACTCGTTCCCTCCTCTGTATCATAGAATTCATTTGTTATGAAAAAAAAAAACATGGGCGGGAAGGGAATACTATATTGTAATTGGCAGCAGTCGTGTCACCTTTGAACAAAGCACAAAGTTATTGAGTCATTTTTGTGTCATCATAATTTTGGGTTTAGCATGGCCTTAGGAAGCTAATCACACTACAAAGTTTTCTCTACCAACTGGGTACTCTTCCAATCCCTGTAGAGAACGTTATTGATGCCTCCTACATCTAATTGTCACATCATTGAGTCCATTCTCCCGGAGTCCACCATATGTCTCATGCTCTTGTTCAAAGGAAGTTTATCAAACTGTGTCAGCCACTCCTCAGAAATATTGACTTTGCATGTCGGCCATACCCTCAGTTTGTCTCAGAATCACATGATACTTTGGTCTTATCATGCACCCTGGCCCTACTTTCATCATTGGTAGGTCACCTTGAACCCAACAATCGACATTTCATCATTGGTCGTTCACTAGGTGGTTTCCCTTGTGTTCGACGGCAAGACATATATTCACACTTTAGGATTCATGCAGTGTCTTGGATGCCATTAGCCTTACTGGTGGTTTCCTCACCTTTGTCAGCAGTTTTTCATCATCGGATGCTATTTAGAGGGTCCTTTTCATGTACTGCTTGCATTTGGCACATGTGAAAGACACACAAGGTCGTTGGTTCATGAACATGTTCTTTGTCTGATATCCACCAAGTCATGAAGCTCCTGATTTGTTCCTCGTGCTGACTGATGAGAGATGTCTCAATGCTCTCCTTTCAATGGGTCTCTTTCCATCGACTTCAGCTCATTTATTCTGGATATGGGACCTAGAGTTTTATGAGTACCTTGAGGCTTGTAGTCATTAGTGGTAGGCTTTCTCACCATTGATAGATGTGAATACATCAATGTCTCCTGATCAATGGGTCTCTCAAGTGTTCAACACCAAATCCTTTATTCACATTTGTAGAAATGTACTCGGTGCCTTGATACCTACTTTCATTATTGGTATGCTATCTCACGTTTGTTAACGGTATACTTCATTGATTGGTAATCAAATGATGTCTCATTATGTTTGACCTCAACTCATTTATTCACATGATGTAGACTTGCACCATTGGCGGATAGTGTAGAAGACTTGAAGACATCACTATGTGGCCGCAACTTTCCCGAGATGTTGCTTCCATTTCATTGGACCAGTACCTAGTTGAATTCAGTGATCATGGGAGATCAGATTGTACTCCATGGTATACATATATCTCCAGATTGATTTTTGAGACTGGTTTCATTGGGCCTTGTTTGTGACTATGACAGATTTTGGCATATAACCGCATTTGTATTTGCCTATTCATGGCCATGAACACTTGTTTGGTATATTTTCCACATGGATCTGCATTGTATTCTTGGCAGCCATGTATGCAAAATCAGTACATAATGTAATGAGAAATTGAGTTCATCCAGTTGGTTCTCTACCACTCCACTTCTGGGTTATTTATAATGTATTTTGGTCATCGCAGATACTCCTCTGATCTCACACATTAGGGGGCATATGTTATAGCAAGATTTTCCTCACTATTGCTATATTTCACAGAGGGCCTTTTTCCATTTCCCTATGCAAACTTTTCATCCCTTTTTAATGAATCCAGAGCTAAAAATATACGTTTTTCCACATATACACTCCCTAATTGCTATGAAAGATGCGTATACACTTGTTGCTCCATTACAACTCGTGTATATCGAGATTTGTGCCAACAAATACAAAATGAGGTCGGGTTTCCATGTCATGATAGAAGATATCTGATCCTTGGCCTTCCATATACTGGAAAAGTTCTGACTCGGCCCTTCAGTTGCATTCTGGAGGCTATAAGAGCGCAATTTCAAACTATGGAAAAGAGAGAGAAAAACATTCAACTTTGAGAGGAAAGTTACTCTGGATAAATTACTTCATATTGAGTCTGCATCCCTTTGTCCCTCAAGTCAGAACATAGTGTTCATCCCCCAAGATATTTCCCTATTATTGAGAGGATCTCATTGCCTCTTTTCTATGAGCTTGCCTTTGGTGGAGGATTGAAGTGGTGGAGACCTAGTTGGAAGGAACTTGGTTTCTTGGTTTCTTGGTTTTGTTGGTTGTGGAGCCTGATTATCTTCCAGATTCAGAGATCCTTGATTTTATCCATGTTTATACCCCATGAAGACTTTACACCCCAAAAGTATGTACACTCCTCCACGCGGGGGAGTGTAGAGGGGGGGTACCCCCTTTGCGGGGTCTGGGGGGGCTATCCCCCTGGGTGGGGGGTTTGGGGCCGAAGCCCCTGAACAAAAAATTTCCTTGTAAATGTATATTGTAATTTCATTGTAAATCTGGACCGTTCATTATAAGGTCGCAGATCTAATGGTAGAAATTATGTTAGGTTTTTTTTCCCTAGAAGGAAACCCTCTTTTATGAGGGAAATGTATTGCGGCTATGCATTATGGTGAGTATTGTATTCTGAGAGAGGAGACTATGAGAGAAAGAAGAGGAAGTTATAGTGGGTTTGTTGTAGGTTGTATCCCTTCACTTGTTGGATAATAATAAAGGAAGGACCTGGCAATTTATCTGGTGGATGTAGCCCACACTAGGTGAACCACGTAAATCTGTGTCTCTATTGAATTGTGTATCTTCTATGTTTTGTTTCCGCATTTGTTTTATTTTATTGCTCCATGGTCATGTTTTTCTAACAACTAGTATCAAAGTGAAAGGTAACTCTCAGGAAAAGAGGGTTCATGGTTCGAGTGGGAGAAATGTCGGAATATGGAAAGTTTAGGGTTGAGAAATTTAACGGCCAAAACTACCAGTTATGGAAGATGCAGATGGAAGATTATTTATATCAGAAGGATCTATTCCTACCATTGGGTGGAGTAGCAAAGAAGCTAATGGCCATGAAAGATGAAGAATGGGAGATTCTTGACAGAAAGGCTCTAGGAATGATACAGATAAGCTTGGAAGCGTCGGTGGCTTTCAATATTTCGAAAGAAAAGACAATGAAGGATCTGATGGACGCATTAGCTAAACTGTATGAAAAACCATCGACATCCAATAAGGTATTTCTAATGAAGAGATTATTTAATATGAAGATGTCAGAAGTTGGGTCTTGCATATCATTTAAATGAATTTAATACGGTTACTAATCAACTAAGTTCTGTAAAAGTGGACTTTGATGATGAGGTTAGGGATTTTCTAATATTGTGCTCATTGACAGAAAGATGGAACAGCTTGGTCATGGCTGTAAGTAGCTCT
>SNQJ01S0125289.1:0-13592 GCA_010110895.2 Picea sitchensis | reverse complement strand
TGTATATTATAATTTCATTGTAAATCTAGATCGTTCATTATAAGGTCACAGATCTAACGGTAGAAATTATGTTAGGGTTTTTTTCCCTAGAAGGAAACCCTCTGTTATGAGGGAAATGTATTGCGGCTATGCATTATGGTGAGTATTGTATTCTGAGAGAGGAGATTGTGAGAGAAAGAAGAGGAAGTTACAACGAGTTTTTTGTAGGTTGTATCCCTTCATTTGCTGTATAATAATAAAGGAAGGACCTAGCAATTTCTCTGGTGGACGTAACCCACACTGGGTGAACCACGTAAATCTGTGTCTCTATTGTATTGTGTATCTTCTGTGTTTTGTTTCCACATTTGTTTTATTTTATTGCTCCACAGTCCTGTTTTTCTAACAGGTTTCGAACCGTGCCAACACGGAAGTCTGTAATGTTGACACTTCTGCTGATCAATTATTAATAGAAATTCTCTTTTCTCGTCCTATTGGTATCTTGCAAATATATGATTATTATCCATGGGCGTGTTTGTAATGTTTATTAATGGATTATGCTATCTGATGTGCTAATCCCTTTTATATCATCACTATATACTTGCTTTTCTTTTTTGTTGAGAACTTATTGCAGGTATAAATCTTTGGGTCAAAGTTCTCAACGATGGAACATCATCAAACGTTGGATCGAGGTAGGCATCATTCTTGTATTGCACATTCTTGTTGGAATTGAGTTGATTTCTGCAGTCATACCTATCTGTTGTGGTTTACCCTTGGCCATAGAGAGTTTTTCCCTTGTAATATCTTGTTGTCCTTCACACTCGCCAAACTCAAATTTGAAGGCACGTCTGTCCAATGGTAGTTTACCCCTTTTTCAGTCTAGATGGTTAATTGTAAAAACAAAAGTATACTCTAGGAACTTTGGTTCGCTAAAAGAGTTTTCTCAGGTATACGTTGAACTCTTTTTTGGGCCTGAGGGACTAAATTTACAAAAAAGGAACATTCTCCTTGGTTTTGGTTTATCACCTTTTTCGGGCCTTGGATATTACTTATGAAAAAGGAACCCTCATGGAGTCCATATTTAAGCTCTTTTCATACTCCCTAAAATTGAAAAGATCGTCGAGTGACCTTGTTCCTTCACACTCGTTAAATCGGTCCAGAAGAACATCTACTAGCATGAGTTTACCCCTTTTTCCAGCTTGTGGATTGTGGAGGAAGAAGGTACTCCTCGGGAGATTCGTCTCACCAGGGGAGTTCTCCTCAGTAAATTTTATACTTTTTCGGGCTAAGGAGACTAAATCTAGAAAAAGGTTGTGAGTCCATAGTTAATCTCTTTTCAGACTCCTTAAAATTGAAAAGATTGTCGAGTGATCTTGTCTTTGTCACACTCATTAAAATGGTATTGAATAGACATCATTTTGGTGCTAGTTCGAAAAAGGTACCCCTTGGAGTCTTCTTTTACATTTTTTCAGACTCTCTAAACATGCAAAACTACCAAGATTACCTTCTTTGGTCTCATTAAAAATTACATTGGAGGGGGTGTCATTGTGTCTTTTTAATCGCATTTGCCTCTCTGCGTCTTTGGCCTAATGTCAACTCCATGTTTCTCTCAACTAAACCTTTGAAGCATGCCTTATATGCAAGCCTTGTATCACTTTGCCTCGACGACATGACTCCTTGACCCATGGAGGAATTTTCCTCGAGTGTCCTTTTCTTGCAAATGTCTCCTTTCTCTGAGCATTAGTGTGTTCCTTGCGCCTGGAACTAGTATGCTTTCTTGCAACACTCATTCATCCTCTGTAACATAGAATTATTTTATTCTTTTTCTATCTCTTTAAAAAATTGAAAAAAAAAAAAAATACCCAAAAAGAGGGGACGGGAACTATATATTCTTTTTTGGGTGCACAATGAGTCACCTTTGGAAAAAGCACATCCTTTTGTTTGTTCATCAAGAATTGGGATCCAATATGACCTTAGGAAGTTGTTCTTGCTACATAGAGTTGTGTCCTCCTCCATTTGGTTACTCTTCCAAACACACGGACAATTTGTGTTACCTCCTGCATCGTGAACTTATGTCAATGTCATGTTGCTTGAGTCTGATCATTTTTCATGATTTTATCCAAGGGAAGKTTCACCGAACCTGAGTTGGCCTCTCTGTAGTTTGTCTCTTGACCTCATGACCCGACCATCCCGAAAGTCCAATCACGTCCTTAATCAAAATCAATGAAGTTCTCTTCCTGATCATCGAGATCCTCTTGTCTTTTCCCGATGAGCCATCGAAGACCTCTAGGTAGTGAATTCATACACTCACATTGCACTCCTACCCAATTTTTTAATATCTTTATGTTGTTTCTCGAGCTATGAAGACCTCATCTCCAACCATCGGGCATTGTTGGCTTTTTGAATATGGATACTATACTTGTATATCTTTGATTTTGAGAGGTAGATCTATTGTGTATTACTTGAGGCTACACTTTATATAGTTATATGAAATGGATCTGTAATGTATTTGATTGACAGCCATGATTTAATTCATCCCGACCATGGGTATGCCCGGCTCGAAGAGACAATTGTTATTTTTGCAGATGGCACCTCCCGAAATCTGGTCCCGGGCTCACTCGTTTCATACATTGGTGAAGATTTTGTAATGTATTTCAGCCATCATATGCTCTTCTGACCTCACACATTAGGGGGCATCTATTATAACCCTAAATTTCTCTACACATGCATACCTAGACTTTGGCCCTCTTACTTGCATTTTTTTGCCAAGCCATCACTGAGTTTCTCTTCTAAAAAATTCATTTTTTAAATATGTACATGCCCTGGACCAATACTTCCCGTGTACATACTCTTGTTGCACCACTACAACCCGTGTACGTATGCATGCTACACCACTATAGCCCACATATACTTGCAAAAGTTGCAAGGAATTCATTGAGATTAGGAGCTATTGGGTAGTTTCCCAACTAATCCACCGCCTATAGCCCATCACCCAACCGAATAATTACCATTTTTTCATATAAAAGGAGGTGTTGGGGTCTCATTCCACATATAGATATAAGAACATTGAAACTCTATCCGTTTCACATCCTCTCCTTGCCCCAAGTAATTGCAACCCTTTTGTGAGAATTTCGTTAGCATTCCCCAATTATCCCTTTTTCCTCCATCATAACCCATTCACTTCCCAAGAAGAGATCAGAAGGTTGAGAGGAGAAGTCATACATAGGTGCACTTGGAGCTTGGTGAAGAGGATCCTGGACTAGGTTTGTGGAGAAGTAGCTGAATTTGTTTGTAAAAGGTATAATCATTAAGTTATTAATAAAATAAGTACTTTTCCTGTCCCAAATCATGGTGTATTAAATGGTTTTAATGGTTTATGTTTTGACATTATAACATATAACTCTAATTTGTATATGAATAGTATGCTCGTAGATTTCTGTTTGTCTATCTTTGACTATAGGTCATCCTTGGGAGGAGGCATGCAGTCAACAAATCTTGCAAGCACGAGGGGATCACCGGACGCGGAGTAGAGGTATAGTTACCTGATCCCTCTCATCTTTTCTCTTCTTGTATGAGTTTTTGGTATGTTTGGGTAGTTAGAGAATTATTTTACTTTTAGACGGTTAATTGATCTTCCTACATTCTGAACCCTAGTGTAGTCATAGGGGGATTTTTCCTACTAGCAATGCTGCCAAGCTCTTCTTTGAACAAATGTGGGTCCATTTTGGGATACAATAGACCATCATCTTCGACCGGGACAATAGGTTCCTCAACACATTTTGGTTGAGTCTCTAGTCATTGTTGGACACCAAGCTCACTAAATCCACTACTTTCCACCCCCAAATCGACGACCAAATAGAGGTCGTCAATTGAATGATTGTGCACATCATGTGCATGTACAACTCAAAGAATTCGCGTACATGGGATGAGAGTCTCCCATATGTTTAGCACAATTACAATAGGTCTCTCCATAGCTCCACTGGACATAGCCTTTTTCATGTGGGGTTGGGATTCCAACCCTTGGGTCCCATTGATGTTGCACTACCTCTTACAACCACACAAATAGACTCTTCCCATGTCTAGTCTGAGACTAAAAAAGCCACTAGATTCATTGAGCGGATTCATCACATCCACCAACAGGTCCATGAGATTTTGCAGAAATCCAATGCTAAGTACAAGAAGCACAATGATCAACACAGGGTACCACACCAGTTTCAAGTTGGAGACAAGTTCTTGTTACATTTTTGGAAATAACATCTTACAGGGCCCCATCGGAATCTCTTCCCACTTCTCTATGGGCCTTATAATATCACCAAGGTTGTGGGTAGAAATTATTTTGAGCTCAACACTCCACTCTTCCTTGGCTTGCACTCATCGTTCAATGTGGACCTCCTTCAAACATATTTTCCACCATTATTGGACACCTTAGAGATTGCAGAACAACTGAAACCAACAGATATCAACCATGAATTCATGGAACATGCATCCACTGATCATATAGTGAACACACAGGTCAAGGGAACTCACCAGCAGAGGATCCAACTTTATTGGGTTGTCAAGGCAGGGAAGTTCCTACACCAAGGAAAGTGGCTCACCCGTGGCCAAATTTAGTAGAATTTTCCTCACCTGATGGAGGGCCTCAATGTAATGGAGACCATTTCTTCCTAAGGGGGGAGGACTAATCTAGGTGGATATTGGTGGCCACTCACCGATTCCAACTATCTCCTCTTGACAGTTTTTAATTCAACATGTTCTTATGTACTTGTTTTTAATTGTGGGTTCTACACTTCTGAGGCTGTCTGAAGCCCTACACATATTCCAAGTGAATACTGGTGGCCTCCCACCTAATCCAAATGGATTATTTTGTATTTTTTCATGTCATCACATCTTGTTGTACTTCCAGGGTCATTTTGGGGCCCGAAACAATGTTTTTTTGGCTTACCATAGTCAAACTATAGACATAATCAAATTTTGATGGTGTAATGCATAGTTCTCGAAAATACCTTTCCAATGGGCTATCATGCACCTAAAACAGAGGTCGTGTGAAAAAGTGACTACCCTGGGAAGTTGAGGTACCAACTTACCCATAGGGGCCCACATAACTTTTGACGTTTCATCTCCTAGGGTTAGGTTTTTGGATGTCTTGGGTTTTGGAATGCATGAGTAATGTTAAAAAGGCCTTTGGAGACTCACTGTAATCATTCTTATCAGATGGATGTGTGTATCAACCACATCTCTTTTCATATATAGCTACCATCATTCGAGCAAGTGTTTCAATTATGCAGTTTTACAATTTCATCCTATTTCATTTATTCAATAGAAGATATTGTTCACTAGATAGTTGTGTTATTATTCATATCTTGGTGTGTATTGTATTTAGTCTATTAATTAGTTTTTTTTGCTCCTAAATTTGGATCATTCAAAGGTCTCTATATAGTCAATTCCTTATTTCTAAGTAAATTCTTTAGCTACCAAACGAGCCTTGTGTCTTTCAAAGATTCCTTCAAATGTGAATTTTGTCTCATAGACCCATCAACATTTTTCTACATTCTTTCCTTTCAATCAAGGAACTAAATCCCATGTTTCATCCTTCATTAAGGAATGAAATTCATTAGACATAACATGCTCCAACTCAGGTCTACCATCTGCAACTGCATATGTATATGGACCACATGCCTTGAGCACATGCACTATTAGAGTAACACTACCATGTTGTTTATGACTTCTACTTTTTCTTAATTCTTTAATGTATCTTACATCAACTTTAATTGTTGAAGGAAGTCCTATACCAAGATCATCACTTATGGACTAAATAGGGGTCCCAAATCTTTTAGTAGATTCTACTATGGAAGGTTGACTATAGGTCAATTTATGAAAATAAGTCAATTGACCAGTCGATGGTCTCAATCCAAGATTCACTGGGATTTCCAAAGGATCATTGCTCAACAAGACATAAGAGGAATTCAAAAAAGTGATACATGAGGACTTATCATCAAAGGCAACCTCTCTTTTATAAATAATCTCCCAATTGATAGAGTCAAACAACTTAGAGGCCTCCGAGTCTTCAGAATGTCCCATCATGATACAAACATGACTCTTTGCATCCAATTTCTTTCTTCTATCATCTAGAATATAATCCCACACTATGCATCCAAAGATTCTAATATGTCTAATTAAGGGTTTTCTTTTACTCCATTTTCCAACTAGATTCACCTCCCATACAACTTTATTTAGAATCATATTTAACAAACAGTTTGAGTGATAGACAACTTATACCCAGAAATTAGTCAATAGACCTTTGTCCTGAAGAAAAAATCATGTTATTTCTACCAAAGTCAATTCTTTCTTTCAACAATGCCATTTTGTTGAGGTGTATAAGGTACATATCTCTACCAAGAGATACCATTCTATGACAAGTGACTTTCAAAATACTTTCCTACATATTCTTCTTCATCATCTGATCTTAAACATTTTATAGGTAATAACATTTCTTATATGCCAATGTCCTAAATTCCTTAAAATTTTCGAAGACATGATTCTTATTTATCAATAAATACACCCAAGTATACTTAGAAAAGTCATCAATGAAGTCAATACATACTTCGCACCAACTAGTGATAGTTTGTTCAAGGAACAAAATTCATTATGGACAAGTTTCAGTGGGGTCTTTTCTCTCTAAGATTTTCCTTTTTCAAAGGCATCCTGATGATGCTTGCTAAGCATACATCCTTCACATACTCCATCGGGTGGAACAACCTTAGGTAGTCTAGTAAACCTATTGTGTTTAACCATTAGTTTCAAGCTTCAAAAAATTTTCAAATGTCCAAGTCATTCAAGGAAAAGTCTTCTCTAGTCATCAGTGTGAGCTATGAGTGTAGTCAATCCTGGGTCTTTCTTGGGAAAGTCACATAACTTATACAGTCTGTCCTTCAGATCAAGGAAACCTTTGGTAAAAATAGTGAATTTGTTTTTCATATCCTTCACAATAGACAGATCTAGGTACAAACAACAAATTGGAACTAAAGCTAGGTAGATAATACAAAATAGTAATCACATCATTTTAACGTTCAATCTTTCCAAAACTAGCAACAGTAAGTGCATAATCATCTACTACAAGGATTTAATATTTTTGTATCCTTTTTTAATGAAGAAAAAAAATAAGCATCTTTAGCCATATGTTGGGTGCAACCAAAGTTTACTATAGATTCATTATGAGAAGAATGAGCATGCAAGGCCTAAGAATCATTAACAAAAAACATATAGTTATATGCCTTACCTTTTGAAGTTTGGTGTTGTAGCTCAGTCAATCTTCCAATCAACATGTATTCTTCAAGCTTCTTCACTTTCTCCTTTAGGTCCTTGGTCTTATACTGAAACTCCTTCTCCATATGTCCTAATTTCCCACAATAGTGGTAGGTCTTCTTATTTCTATCTTTATTAGTTGAATTATTAGCACCATGCTTCTTCTTATCAGTCTGGTTGATGTGATCATTTTTTTTCTCATGTCCACCTCCTTATCTATAATTATATCAAAATTTACCCTTCAATAAATGAGCATGTTTCTTAACCTCATGTTTCCCTTAATTAATCCATTTTTCATGTACCCTAATCAGTAAACAACAGATAGATTCAAAGGAATAATCCTTACCATCATCTTTTTCAGAGGTTCAACTAACACGGAATGTTGAATAAAATACATCTTAGGGTCAATTCATATTCATCATGATTAGTTCTATGAGAATACCATCATTCTTTGGAAAATATTTTTTGTATTCGCCCAATTGCAAATGAAGTTCATTCACATGGGACAAGTAGTCTTCAATTATTTCAAAAGAGAGAGGAACCAAAGAGATCAACTCTTTTTCAATCTACATGACTTGACTTTTATTTGCTTTTTCAAACATAGTCTTTAGCTTCTTCAAGACAACATTCAAGTAGTCAATCCCACTTATATGAAAGTGAATCTTCGTAGAGATGTAGGTCATTATGACTCCTACAACCTCATCCTTCTTCCCATGGATGACAAACTTTTTTTGTTCTTCCTTTAGATCTAGAACCATAGTTTTTGTAAACCACCATAGTGCATTACTCTTTAACAACGTTTTTGTATCTTATGCCCAAATTCCATAGTTTTGGCCATTCAAACATAGGCTCTTACTTGGAAATCATAATGTTGATCTATAGTTCTAATCCCATATCCAGTCTACAAGTAAAAACCTTGAGTCAATCCAATAGAAAAAAATGACTCATCAAGAGCGCATACAACATACAACCTCCACAAGACTTGTAGACAACTCACTAGATCTCAAACCACTTGCTCTAGTACCATGTTGGAGAATCAAAGGATTAGGTAGATTAGAGAGATAGTATTCCAAGAGAGTGGTGGTTTTTAGAGACACTATTACAACACTTATGCACAAGTGATCATAGCTCAACATACATAGCAATGTAAGAAACCAAAATATTTTATACACAATACACTACACAAATGTTCATTCATTCATATTTTAAATTGACCCACAGGGTCATCTTATATAGCATCAAGATGTAACCAACTCCCTTGAAGTGAGGAAGATGAGGTTCACATAGATTGGTTAGGGCACATCACAAACTTATTAATTTCTATTTTGTTCTAGACACCAATCAAATATTCTATTCTAACTACCTGACCAATTGAATGCTAAGTTGGTTATCCAGTCTGTCCCTTAGTCAACCACTCAGTCGACTGCTCAATTAACTCTCCTAGTTAACTCTCGATTGTCAACTAGTTGTCTCTAAAAGTGTAATGAACCTGCATGGCTTGTTGTTCCAACACAAAGTGCAATCTCAACTAAGATTTTATTCTATCATTCAACCACACCACCATTTTATTTAGATATTCCTCTTATAATAATACAAAAACTGAATATTACTATATTCTTTATGCTTATTTGTTGAAGTGTTAATCTTATGCCATGAGTAATTATAAATGAAATCTTAATTTTTTTAATTCGAATAATTTCTCAAAAACTTCATTGCTTAAGGATATAAATCCAACATTTTCGAGAGATATCATCCATAAATATTTTTTCATTTAAATAAGAAACCACTTATAATGATTCACAAACATATGAATGTATCCACTAAAGATATGTTTGACTCCAAAGATTGCTTTATCTTTTATATAGTATTTTAATATGACACACTTCACAAACACTAACACTATATATATTAGAAATGGTAGGAAGTCTTTGAATTATATTATGTTTATGAAGAATACTCAATACTCATGACAAAACCAAGTATGCCATTTTTGTTGACCAAATCTTAGTGTACAATATAAGAAGAAAATGCATATTATTTCTAGAATTAGTAATGTCATAAATTCTATACACATGCCATAAATTCTATACACTCCATTATTTATTTATGTCAATAAATAGTATCATGATCATTAATGTCATAAATTATATACATTCCACTACTTTAATCAATATTATCAACAAGTCAAAATATTAAAATGAATTAAAGGTTGCCTAAAGATTAACTTGTCTTAAAATTCAACTTACGATATTTTTGACAAATATGAAAAAATCGATAAAAATTAAAAATTAAAGTAAAACAAGAAACACAAAACACATTATTTGTGGTCCCTTTCGAAAGTTAAACAATCCTTGTACCTATACATGTAATGGAAAGTTGAATCCTATTACTTATGTTAGTTTTCCAACTAAATTAATACTGTGATCAAAAGATGCAAAGTGTTATTGGTTTTTAATCATACTATGTTAGGCCTAGTCTAAAATCCACATGGAAGATTGAAGTGAAGATTGAAAAGGGATAAAGATTGCGAAGATACCTAAATCATATTATTTAGGATTGTATTAAATTGATCTAACTACTTTGTATGCTTCATAAGCCATCATTTTCTTATAACATTTTTAAATGTTAGTTTAGTTATGCTTGTAACCATAACTCAAAATGGAGTACTCACTCAGTTTATATAGGAAAACTCGTATTAATTAATGTGATATTTTACTTAGTTAATAATTAATTATAACTTAGCTATAACTTATTAATCAACATCAAATAAAAGACCCAGTACACATGATCACATGAAAATAAAGATCATGGTAAAGAATACACATGATCACATGAAAATAAAGATCATGGTAAAGAAATCCAAGAAGATAGATAACTCCACTCTTAAATAAAGGCTCAATTTATTAAGTGGTGATTTCAAATGAAGCTAAACCCACAAAGATATATAGGTTTAGAGTATTAGTTAGTTTCCCTAAACCCTCAAGTGTGGGATTATGAATATCATTAAACTAACCACCAATGTGTTCTAAAATCTCGATAAGTTGAGTTTACATATTCTAACATTTTCGTTTAAACACAAATTAGAGGGATCAAGTAAAATAACATCCCAACACCCCAAAAAAATTGATTTCTTTCAAAATTTTCACTCAATTGTTTTCTAAAAAACAAATCTCCCTTACATCATGCTTGGTGGATAATTCATGAGTGGTAACTCAAAGATTCTATATGCCTAACTTTCTTCACTATAACCAATAAACATATTCCTATGATTCAACATAATGGACACTCTAATTTGCAAAAACAAAATAATAAATGTGTATTATAGCGCTAAAATAAAATAATAATAAAAAGGAAATGCATAACTAAATAGTATGTCGAATTTCTACAAAGTACAATATACAATATTTATTCACAAGTGGTTGTATACATGGTGGTAGCAATCTCTATAAGGAGATGATTGTTATGCTTTTGTGCCCAAAAAAGAACAAAACCCATGCAAGACAACAAAGCCCTTAATCATTTGCATCCAATCGAAAAAAATGAACAGCTTAGAAGATGAAGAGACCGGAAAAGAAGAAGCATAGGAGGAAGGCACTAAGGTAAGACTTAAGTCACTAACATACTAGGATTTTGGCAAAGGATAGATCAACACTGATGGAGAAAGGTTATCATTGGGAGGACCATCAATGCCGATGAAGAAATCTCATCAACAAAAGTACCATCAACATCAATGAAGCAAGGTTGTTTATGGGATAACCATCATCATCAACGATGCAAGGTTGTCAATGGGAATACCATCAACATTGATAAAGAAAGGTCATTTACAAGAGGACAATCAATTTCAATGAATCAAATTTTTTAATTAGAGGAGCATTGACATCTATAAAACAAGGCCTATGGGGGTTGTTAACATTGGTGAAGGTGAAATCAATGAAGTTGTTATTAACAACTCAAGTATAAGTAATTTAATGGTTATGACGAAGTACATGGACTATGAAGTGATGGATCACATAAGCATGGCTAACAATGAGGAAGTAAATTGTTCCAAAAACAATAAAGTACTTGGATCAACGTGGAACTCTTACGATCTAAATTTTTCATTTTCTCATCTAGGATTTTTTCATGTGTTATTCTCTTAAAGGCTTGGATATGTTTTATAGTAGGCGTTTTTTCCTAACCACGGAATTTTGTTGAGGCTTTCTTCTTACAATAATCAACAAACTAAGTATTAATATATTATTTATCATTATTTGTTTGAAATGATAATAAAAAAAGTTGTTTTATATCTAATAATTTATCAAACAATAAGGAAAAAAATCTAACATTATCGAGAAAAATCGTCAATAAACACTTCATTGATTAAGGATATATATCCAACATTTTGAGAAAAATCATGAACAAATATTTTCTCATTGAATAAGAACGCATCTGTCACGACCCCAAAGGATGCCTATTCAGATATTACGATTGTTCACCTGTTGAGGGCATGTGGCACCACAACGGTTATTACTTAGTTTCTTGGCACACCAAGAATACTTCGTTTGGACTACGCCTCTTCAGCTAGAGCATACCCATACTCTATTCTAGGCTATTGGTGAGTCACACCTCCTACTCTAGTGAAACTCTTGTATACTTAGACAATTTTTAACATAGTTTAACACTTTTTATTATATAATCATACATCCATGAACATGAGAATCCAAGAGAACAATTGAAAAAAAAATGAAGACAAACGTAGAAAGAGTGTGAGTGGCACAAATCATGCCTAACGACCGACTAAGTCTTTATTATTGTGAAATAGTTACACTATGAGAACTACCGACTCGATTTACAAATTCAATAGATTCATACGACTCACCTCACCTCACCAAGACACTCATAAACATATTTTGTCACATCAAGACTCTATGTCGTAACTGTCTCTACAACCTCCTATGGTGCACCTCGAATGTGCCCACAACTGCAGACTTGTTGTCCCTTCATTTCTGTAGAATTTCACCAAGATAACACATGTTTTGGTTATGCCTCACACATGCATCCATAGACCTTTGTTTCTAGAATTCCCCAAAACCTCCCAGAAAGTCCAACTCTTGGATAATTTTCTTCCATCTTGGCAACTCTGCCTCAGTTCATTTCCTTAGCCTTGTTCTCCACATCTCTTTCCCAAATGCTTTATGTCTTCATTTTGTTGTGCGTCCTTGCTCTTATAGGAACTCCAAGGGTCACTTGTGTGAAATAAGATGTCTCTTGGGTGTGTCATGCCCCTTTTTGAACCCACACTCAATCGACTCGTCGCGCCCCTCCATGGACTTGGTGCGCCCATCTAATCTCGTGTGCCCGTCCAATCTCACGCACCCATCAACTGTCATGTCTCTTAGACTGGTGCCCCCCTTGCCTTTTGTGTTCTTTGATGTCAATCGTCATGAATCCTTTTTGGTGTGTCTATGGGGTCATCCAACCTCTTTGTTGTGCCCATGTTTTCGAGGGAAGATAAATTCACTCCTCGTGAACGCTCCCAATTTGACCTTCCCTTGCCCCAAACACAACCCAAGTCTCCATCAATAATTCTAAGGAAAGTAAGGTGAGTATCCCCTTGGTTCAACACATCACCATCGTGTGCCTAAGGTTCCTCTGCTCACACCGAAATGTCTTGGTTCACCCAACCGATCGTTTCTTCCTTGTGCTTGATAGTGACCCACCAGGTCTATTTCCCACAAGTGCATAGTTTGAGTCACTTTGTTGCAGATTCAAGCTCAAGATACTCTTAAACTATTTATATAGGCCCAAAATACTNTTGGTTCACCCAACCGATCGTTTCTTCCTTGTGCTTGATAGTGACCCACCAGGTCTATTTCCCACAAGTGCATAGTTTGAGTCACTTTGTTGCAGATTCAAGCTCAAGATACTCTTAAACTATTTATATAGGCCCAAAATACTCTGTCTATAGAGATTTGTAATGATTTGTTATCGCACCAGTCCACTGTTAGTTCTTATCTACAATTCTCAAATCCAAGCGCTAATATCTTCCTCATGACCAATTGTTAGAACTTTGCGCTTAAAATCCAAGTGCTCTCTTGTCTGGATCTAATCCCTTCCTTTCCATGTGACTAATAGTTGTGATCGAGTGATTATTCCCTTAAGAACTTAAACCTTGGTGCTTATGATCGACGGTGGATCTTCCAATTCCACTGCGCCCCTCAATTGGTGGTCATTTATCTATGTTCTTTAATGTAATGTTCCTGACTTGGATAGTCTAGGAAACATTGCTAATGTGTGTGTAGGATCAATCGTTTAGAGCATAAAATGGACATACA
>SNQJ01S0125288.1:14729-26485 GCA_010110895.2 Picea sitchensis | reverse complement strand
TAATGCCATGGACACCATTCCTATTGTCCCTACAAAGGAATAATTTTTTTCTTTAGATGACATAGAGTTTGGGGTTAAGCAACTTGCAAGTGGGAAAGCTAAGAACATTGAAGGCTACCAAGTTGAAATTTTTAAAATCAGAGGGCCTATCCTTATCCCTCACATACACAAAATCTTCAATTTAGCATTCAAGCAGGGATTCCCTAAAGCCTAGATAAAAAGCCTCATTGTTCCTACTTTTAATAATGGGGATACAAACATTCCCTCTAATTATAGGACCATTATGATTAGCCCGATTTTAGCCAAGCTTTATGGAATTGTTTTGGAAAAGAAGATTAGCCTTTGGCTAGAAATTCACGGTAAAAGAGATAAAGGCCATGTCAATTTTAGGAGATATCATTCAACTATGGACCATCTTGTTACCTTTAGGATCATTGCAGAGGAGTTCCAAAACACTTAAGCCAATCTTTTTTGTTGTTTTGTTGACTTTAGAAAAGCTTTTGACATGGTTCCTAGGAAAAACCTTTGGAATAGGTTGGAAGAGATAAAAGTGTCTCTCGAGTTGAGGGTTGTTGCAATAAGGATGTATGAGAACATTATTGATAATTTAAAAACACTGAGGGATGGTCAAAAGAGATTAACTACAATATTGGAGTCAAACAAGGTTGTCCCTTGTCCCCTGCCCTTTTTGGCATATACATTGACAAGTTAGAAGATTGCTTGGAAAAAGAAGGTTCTGTCGGCCCTACTTTTACTGGTATAGTCATCAATATTCTTCTTTATGCCGATGATATTGCTCTCATGGCAAGGAGTCCCCATGATCTTCAAAAACAACTAAGAATCCTCAAGGATTTTTGCTCCAATATGGGTATGACTGTTAATACTGATAAGACTAAGGTCATGATTATTAAATCCAATAAGATCACTTATGATACCTTCGTATATGACAACGAAAACTTGTTGGAAGTGAGATCATACAAATTTATTGGAATTGATATTCACCACAAGCTCAATTGGAATTATAGCATCGAGAAAAGGATTATTGGGGGATGGAAAGCTTATTATGGGCTTGAAAACAATTGTAAATCAACTGAAATTTGGAGTTGGGATAAGAAGAAAATCCTATTTGAGACTCTTGTTACACCTATTATTTTTTATGGATGTGAAGTCTGGGGCTTTAGTATCTCTCGTGAATCCTGGAGAAAGATAGAGCAAATACAAAAGAATTTTATAACCTATAATCTCAAAATTAAAGGAAATATTCCCTATCCCATCCTCCTCTTAGAAACAAGCCTCTCCCCCATTGCGAGCATGGCTATGACTAGATACCTAATGTATAAGAAAAATTTAAACAACATGGAAGACAAAAGGATTCCTAAAATTGCTTCAAAATCGAGTTGTAACCACCATTGACTCAAGCGAGGATGGAATAAATATGCTCGGTCTTGGATAAACAATTGGGAAATTATGGAAGACACCATTTTGCAACATAAAGATACTATTAAAAAAGTCGTCAAATCAAAATTTAAGGAGAAAATGTGGTGTTATAAAGAGTTAGAGGAAAAAATAAAATTAAGGTATTATAAGGATGTAATCAACCTTAATCTAGAAGACCAAAATTATCTATCTGTTTTGCCAAGTGTAAAGAAAAAAATAAGCATTGCTAAGATAAGAACAAATTCTCATGAGCTCCATAGTGAAACTGAGCGCTGGTGAATTCCTAAAATGCCATGGGATGAAAGAGTGCATTACATTTGTGACACTAAGAAGGTTGAAGATGAAAAGCACTTTCTCTAAGATTGTATAGCCTATACCCATATTAGATCTCATTTTCAAATTATTTGTCACACTACCAACCTTCCTAACCTCTTAACATAACAAAAGCATGGTGATCTTGGAAAGCTTTTCTTAATTCTTTTCGAACACAAAAACAAAATTCTAAAGAATCGCAAGTAATCACTTACCCTCTTAAGGTGTCATAAACCAATTCGATCTTAGTGGATGTTAATCATCATCATCATCACTATTAAGATAATTCAAAGTTATAGTGATAGTAATCACAAGTACAAGCTATACTAATTGTTGATTCCAATAATTAATAATAATAATAAATTAATATTTAAATTTTTTAATTAAAATTAATAAAAATTTCCCAATCTTATTAAAATAATATTATTGATACAATAAAATTAAAATTATAGTAAAAACCTTATATAAAACCACATGAAAAACTATACACCATTTAGAATTTAGTGTCTTGTGGATTCATGCTACAAAATTTAAATGAAAAAATAGTTAATTATGCTTATAAAGTTCATGAGGTTGTTGATATATTTATTTAATTTAAAACTGTTAATACTTTTAATATATATATTAATTTCAAATTTTTATTATTTCGCGAGTCTAATCTCTCGTTTTAGGCATGCTACCTCACTAAAAAACAAACAAGATCTGGAACCTAGCTAATACTATAGCTAAGATATCTCGGAAACGTGTAAGTTAGCGGGAACCTTACTAATACTATAGATAAGAGATCTCTTTCTTTCTCCATAATTGGGAGTCCCCTATTTTGAGCTAGCCCTATTTACAGCTAGTGAGATTCCCTATTAGAGCTAGTGAGATTACCTAAAGGTAGAGTAACTAACAAGAGATGAAGCCGTTGATAAAAAAAATAATTAAAAAATATATAATATGTGAATTAATAGTGATAATATTTTAATAGGAAAAATATATTATCATTTAATATTATATTTAATAATTTTAGTTTTTTCAATTTTCAATATTTTCTAACTTCTTTTTAAAATTTATTAAAAAACATTTTTTCGATGACATGTAACATTAACATAAAAAATTATTTTCAAACTTTTAAAAAATTTTAAATCTAAAATTTTCAAGACACTTAATGAGAATCAATATAATACATACCCATCATTACTTATTGGTCTTTCATCATCTTTTATGAAAGGGTGCATAATATACCCAAACCACCATTGATTCCTTCTTCATCTTAATTAGAGTAACATTCAAAGCTTCTACCCTCTATGTGGATGTCCCATTAAACATCGAAGTATTTTCGAACTTATAAATAATTCATTTGGAATGTTTTATCATTTTATAATTCATTTGGAATGTTTTATCATTTTATAATTCATTTGGAATGTTTTATTTTTATAATGTGTTAGAATTAATGTTTATTTTAGAATTGGTTTGGATTTGTTAAAGATAGTTGACATATTTTCTTAACCTTTTTTTCTAAATTTGGAATAAGTTGGATCTCACAACACCTATTTAATGAATTGTATCTGAGTTTAGAATATGTAATAATAGTAATAATGTAAGTGTTTTGTGCATGAAATTTTTCTTTCTTGGTATTAGAGCATAGGTTTGTGAGAATAGATAGTTTTATGTGAGTGATTGCTGGAGTGCGAAATTTTTTGTGTGATTATTAATGTTGGATGATATTTAGTTTTGGGATGTTTTTGACTACTGTATAGAAGAGAAATGTAGTGAATAATAGGCACTCAGAAATCCATAGTGATTAGCATGCAAATGTTCATTTCAATGCCTATGTGGCTTCACCATTTCCAGTTCCAGAATTGGAGAGGGTGCAGAGGGAAAATTGGTTATGTGGTGCCTCCTCTTTCTTCTCCTCATCGTCATCACTGAGAAAAACCTACCAAAACATAGAGATGGAGGCACTCAATGAGTTGAGTGAGATTGTGTCGGTCACTAATTTGAAGAAAAACTTATCCGCCAACTATTGTTCGGTGCATCATATGATGGCATGTTGGCCACATGGTTACAATTGAGAGTTGTCACCAAATATTTTATAGATGAAAGAGAGATCTGTTATTGGAACTTCAAAGAATCGTGGGAAGAGATGGAGAAAGTTGCATCCAAACCAGAAGGCCTACAAAAATTGGCCAAACCTTTCACCTTCTGCCAATATCTTACCAGTTGGACATAATTATTTTACTAGATTTACCCAGAATTTTAAGTAGTGGCGATGTATAGTCTTCCTTTAGTGAAATAAATATGCATGGCCATTAAAAGTCAACCTCCAGACACAGATCTTCTTACTCGATTGGGTGTTGGAACGAAATGCATCGGCGAAGCTAATGGAGGTTCTGACTGTTTGAATCTAAGTTATTGAACTGCAACATTCGGCAGATGAGATTGGCATACGTGCATTGAAATGGTAACCCCTTCGGCGCCATTTGACCTAAAGAATTTTTTGAGGGATTTCCAGAAGGAACAAAAAGTTTTTTCCAAGGCCATAATGGGTAACCATCGAATTCAGTGGACATAGAGAATCGAATAAACTAGGAACATCAATGTTTCCCAATAAGTGCTACCATGTTTTCTTCTAAATTAGTAGAATAATTTTGATTGAGTGCAAATATGTTATATTTGTTTTTTTAGTTTGTGAAATGAATTATGGAGAACCTCTTATAGAACAAGGTAACATAATTTAAGTTGGTGGTTCTTGATGTATGAAATGCCACAAGAACACGTCAGTGGTTTAGTTATGTCTATAGTTTGTTAGAGCTTGTGGTTCTTGTAGTATTCAATAACTCAAGAACAATGACTATTGGTTATGTGTATAATTTGTGATCTTTGTGTGTTTGTGAAAAAGGACATGTTGTAAGATTGATTGTTGGATACATTTAGTATGTAGACTGATTTTCTATATAATTGGAAAATAACGTGCTATATACTTCGAGAGATGGAAGTATGTCAATAAAATGATTCAATATCGAGACTTCTTTTATGGTAAATACAATGAGCTATGTACTTTGATATATGGAAGTATGTCAAGACTTGTTAGTCATTACAAACACAAAATTGATGGCCATAAGAAATTGTATCTACAATGGATCAAGTGGTAGCTTAGAATTGATGGTTTTGAAGGAGCATAGTCTATGAGATCTCATATGTGGATAAATATGTTGATGAAGACTAGACCAGACAGTGATCAAAGTTCAAATTTTTTTTTTTCTAAAATATGTTTAATTTTTTTCAGTATTTTTCTTCATGATGTAAGCATTAAGGGAGGGTGTTATAATTAATGTTTAATTTAGAATTGGTTTGGGTTTGTTAGAGATAGTTGAGGCAAGAAGAGCATCACAATAGAGGCCACTGCAAGAAGAGAATCACAATAGAGACCACTGCCAAGCTCTTCTTTGAATGAGTCTGGGTACATTTTGGAATCCCACAAACCATTGTCTCAAATTGGGACAATCGATTTATCAGCACATTCTGGTCAAGCCTCTGGTCACTGCTAGACACCAATCTCACCAAATCCATGGCCTTCCACCCCCAGATAGATGGCTAAACGGAGGTCGTAAATCGAATGATCGTGCATATCTTGTGCATATATAATTCCAAGCACCCTCACACATGGGATGCGAGTCTTCCCTATATTCAACATAGCTACAACTGATTCCTACATATCTCAACCGACCACATACACCTTTAGGTGGGGTTGGGATTCCAACCATTGGGTCCCATAGATGTTGCACTACCCCTTGCGGTCACCTTGCTCGACTCATCTCCTGCTCCAACTAAAGTTGAAAAATCCACATGGTTCATTGAGTGGATCCAACACATCTGCCAATAGGTTCATGATATCCTACAAAAGTCCAATGACAAGTACAAGAAATGCCATGATCAACACTAGGTGCCATATAAGTTTTAGGTGGGCAAAAAAGTTTGGTTGCACTTGCAAAAAGAGTGCCTTACATGACCCCATCATAAGATTCTCCCACTCTGTCATGGGTTGTACACCATCACCAAGGTTGTGGGTGATAATGCTTTCGAGCTCAACATTCTTCCTTTCCTTAGCCTGCACCCAACGTTCAACCTGGATATCCTTCGACTGTATTTCCCACCATTATTGGACACCTCAGAGATAACAAAACAACTGACACCAACAAATCTCAAGTCCGACTGCATACAACAGGAATCCAATGATCATATTGTGGACAAACAGATCAAGGGCACTCACTAGCAAACAATCCAGTTTTATCGAGTTGTCAAAGCAGGGAAACTCCTGCACCAAGGCAAGTGGCTCACCCGGGGCCAAATTCAACAGAAATTACCTCATTTGATGGGGGAAATCAATGCAATGGATACCATTGCTTCCTAAGGGGGGAGTATTGATCCATATGGATGTCAGTGGCCTCCCACCTATTCCAACTGGCTCATTTTGGCAGTTATTTCCCTAGTTTTTGGGTCCCTGACTTGCAAGGCCATTTTGAGGCCCTAAACAACATTTTTTAGGGCACACCATAGTCAGAATGAACTTTGATTGATAACAACAAAATGTGTAGTCCTCGGATATACCTTTCAAAAGGGATATCGTGTGCCTAAAACAAAGATCGTATGAAAAAGTTACGACCTCGGGAAGTTAATGTACTAACTTACCCAAACAGGGCCCACATGACTTTTGGCGCTTCATCTCCTAGGGTTAGGTTTTTTGGATGTCTAGGGTTTTTGACATTCTTTTTTATCATAAAGAGTCCTTCAGAGACTCATTTTAATCATCTTCTTGTGAATGAGCATAACCATCACATCTCTTCTCAGAGATAAGCCACCATTCTAGCAATATTTTTTCCACTGCATTTTACAGTTTCAACTTATCTCCTTATTGAATAGAAACCAGTTTTACTGTATATCTATTATTCTGTGTTAATCATCTTTTGATAATAATTTGTGTTCATTTTGTTCTGCAAATATATTCCGGATCAGATAAAGAATGTAAAATTGCTAGGAAATCCATTAGGGATGCTTCTAATGAGTCCTTAAAATTCAATAAGATCAATATGTACAAATCCCTAATTTAAAGGGAAAAAGGGTACGATATCAATAAAAGGTAACAATAACTTACACAACTATCGAAGATGGATTCTAATAAGTTTTGGAGCCAAATTCTAAATTGTAATACTAAATAAAATAATGTGATTCCCTTAAGGGACTGGAATGCATACCTTAAAAGTCGTTACGAGTTCCCTAATGCCATGGACACCATTCTTGTTGTCCCTACAGAGGATGTCAAAGTTTTTTCTTTAGATGACATAGATTTTGGGGTTAAGAAACTTGCAAATGGGAAATCTAAGGACATTAAAGGCTACCAAGCTGAAATTTTTTAAATCAGAGGGCCTATCCTTATCCCTCACATACACAAGCTCTTCAATTTAGCATTCAAGCAGGGCTTCCCTAAACCTTGGATTCAAATCCTCATTGTTCCTATTTTTAAAAATGGGGATAGAAACATTCTCTCTAATTATAGGACCATTATGATTAGCCCAATTTTATCCAAGCTTTATGGAATTATTTTGGAAAAGAAGATTAGCCTTTGGCTAGAAATTCACGGTAAAAGAGATAAAGGCCAAGCCCGTTTTACCATATATCATTCAACTATGGAACATCATGTTACCTTTAGGATCATTACAAAGGAGTTCTACAATACTAAAACCAATATTTTTTGTTGTTTTGTTGGCTTTAGAAAATTTGTTGACATGGTACCTAGGAAAAACCTTTGGAATAGGTTGGAAGAGATAAAAGTGCCTCTCGAGTTGAGGGTTACTGCAATAAGGATGTATGAGAATGTTATTGCTAAGTTTAAAAACATTGAGGGCTGGCCAAAAGAGATTAACTGCAATATTGGAGTCAAACAAGGTTGTCCCTTGTCCCCTACCCTTTTTGGCATATACATTGACAAGTTAGAAGATTACTTGGAAAAAGAAGGTTGTGTCAGACCTACTCTCACTGGTATAGTCATCAATCTTCTTCTTTATGCCGATGATATCTCCCTTATGGAAAGGACTCCCTGTGATCTTGAAAACCAACTAAGAATCCTCAAGGTTTTTGGCTCCAATATGGGTATGGTTGTTAATACTGACAAGACTAAAGTCATGATTATTAAATCCAATACGATCACTTATGATACCTTTGTATATGACAAAAACAACTTGGGGGAAGTGACTTCATACAAGTATCTTGGAATTGATATTCTCCACAAGTTCAATTAGAATTATAACATTGATAAAAGGATTATTGGGGGATGGAAAGCTTATTATGGGCTTGAAAACAATTGTAAATCAGTCGATCTTTGGATTTTGGATAAGAAAAAACTCCTCTTTAAGAGTCTTGTTACACATGTTATTCTTTATGGATGTGAATTCTGTGGATGTAGTATCTCTCATGAATCCTAGAGAAAGATAGAGTAAATACAAAGAAGTTAATAACCTATAATCTCAAAATTAAAGGAAATATGCCCTATCCCATCCTCCTCCTAGAAAAAAACCTCTCTCCTATTGTGAGCATGGGTATGACTAGATACCTAATGTATAAGAACAAGTTAAACAACATGGAAGACAAGAGGCTTCCTAAAATTGCTTCAAAATCGAGTCGTAACCACCATCAACTCAAGTGAGGATGGCATAATTATGCCCAGTCTTGGCTAAACTATTTGGGAATCAAGGAAGACACCATTTTGCAGAATAAAGATACTATTAAAAATATCATCAAATCAAAATTTAATTGGAAAATGTGGTGTGATAAAGAGTTAGAGGAAAAAAGAAAATGAAGGTATTATAAGGATGTAATCAACCCTAATCTAGAAGATCAAAATTATATATCTTTTTTGGCAAGTATAAAGAAAAAAAATAAACATTGCTAAGATAAGAACAAATTCTCATGAGCTACATATGAATCTGGGTTTTGGTCAATTCCTAACATGTCATAGGATAAAATAGTGTGTCACCTTTGTGACACTAAGATGGTTGAAGATGAAAAACACTTTCTCTTAGATTGTCCAACCTATACCCAGATTAGATTTCATTTTCAAAATATTTGTCACACTACCAACCTTCCTAACCTCTTAAGTCAACAAAATTATGGTGATCTTGGAAATCTTATCTTAATGTTTTTTTAGCACAAAAACAAAATTCTAAAGTATCATAAGTAATCACTTACCCTCTTAAGATCTGATACACCAATTCAATCTCAATGGACATTCATCATCATCATCATCATCATCATCATCATCATCGTAATTAAAAATTGTATACAAATTTATTATTTATTTATTTTTTAAGTATAAATAAAAATTATCATATATAAAATAGTACAAATTCTTTAAAAATTAATGAGCGTCTTCTTTATCTTCAAATATTTTTTTTTTATTACTGAGCCTCAAGAAGAATAAATTTTATTATGGAATAAATTGTTTTTTTTCTTTATACATAAAATTAATAAAAGATTGCCCCTGTGGTGTAGAATAGTTAGTGATGGAGTGTATTGTTAAGGCTGTTTGAAACCCTTGATTTACCTTGTGTACTAAATATTCTAAATGGTGTACAGTTTTTCCATGTGGTTTTATATAAAATATTTTAGTATTATTTTATAGTATCAATAATATTATCTTAATAAGATTGGGATATTTTTATTAATTTTAAGTAAAAATTTTAAATATTTTTTTTTTTTTGTGATTGACAGAATCAACAACTAGTTTAGTACATACTCGCCTAACACGAGTAGTGTTATCATTGTCTAATTGTTCTATGTTTTGGCCCTTTTCGATGACATGAATCTACATGAAATCACAATTTTATATTGTTTAAATTGCATTTCTGAAGCCACAAATGGATTTAATGTGTTGAAAAATACTCAAGTACTCTGATTATACAGAATTAACCACTCAAATGTGTTGAGAGGTCGGTCGCAGAGATCTTGGATGTGGTGTGATGTTTTGATTATTCTAAGATTGAATCATGAAGAAGACAAGCTTCCCCGTCTGAGAGATGAACTTCCTACATTTCTTAGCAGAGATCAAGGAAATAACACTAGGTGGAACTGCCTCGAGTATCCTGTACAATTTCTTGTTCAAAGTAATAATAACACTATGAGGCCTAGACTCATATACAACATGATGTTTCCATAAATAATTTTGGCCCAAAATAACATCAAAAACTTTGAGAGGAGCAACATCACACGATACCTCGTCTTTGAAGGGCTTGATGCTGTACAAAAATCGACACTGTTGGCTGACACAGAAATTGCTTCCTTGGCGGAGCCATCCAATGGTGTAGGGTTGTGGGTGTGGTGTTGTTGATAGGACCAATCGCTTGATGACCTATGCTGAGATGAGGTTCTTCTGGCTACCGTTATCCACGATGAAGTGTAGCAGGGTGCTTTTTACCCACATCTATGAATGGAAGAGGTGTTCTCCTTCTTCTGGCTCATCTGGTTCACCAGGATGGAGCTTGTTGGTAGCAACGATGGCACTGGGTTCCACGTCAATGATCCATCTTCCCCTTCCTGGTTTTGGCTCAGATTCTGAACCCACATCTAAGTCAGAGGCTTTCACTTTGGCCACCAACGACTTCTTTGAGTGGAAGTCAACAGTGTTATGACAAGGGCTCTTATGGAAGTCACACCACTTCCCAGTATCTTTATTTTTCTTTCTGGTGTTCTTCTTTTCTTGGGGCTTGGACTGGTTGTCCTGATACTGTCCATATTTGTTTTGCACTTTTTTCTGTGGGTTGGGGCCGCTCTTTCCTGGATTTTGTTGTGAGGGATTCCTAGACCCAAATTTCCACGTCTTTTGTTTGAGCTTCTGCTCGATTTTGACGGCATATCGGTAGGCCACACTTAAGGATGAGATGTCCAAAAATTCCATTTCAGTCTAGATGTATATATGCAGAGCACCGTGATACTTGAGCACCAGAGGTCACTCCAAATATTTGATACCCAGCTTGGTGCGCAAGTTATGAAATATATTCATGAAATCTGGCACTGCTTGGCCTCTTTCTTGCCGCAGTGTGGTCCATTTGGTATACAAGTCGTCATAACTTCCGACAGGGTAGTATTGTAGCTTAATAGCATCCTTGAAGGAATCCCTAGTGGTCATGACTATAAATAATGAGGGTTACTCTGTTTCCTTTTGCTCACAGAAGTTTCCCACCAATCTTTGACATGGGGAACGACTTTGAGGAGTGCAAAAGTAATATTTTCTCTATTTGAAAAGTTATGGAAAATAATACTCTTCTAGTATATTGAACCACTTGTCTACAACATCTGCATCTATCTGACCTTCAAATATAGTAATATCGAAGTTTATTTATACCTTGAAGGGGGCGGTACCTCCGCTCAAATAAGATGTGTTGCTTGTTGGGAGCCGTCGAAGGATTTGCGTGAAACTATCCATCATCTCGTTCCTTTGTTGTGTGAGGGATTCCTCAATCAACAGTTTGAAAGGATCTCCTATCCCATCATATTTATTTTCTTCTGCCATGAGAGGTTGCCTGGGTGTGCGAGATATTTTTTCCTCAAGAGAAACAAGCTCGAGACCCAACTCTTTGTAGTCCGACCTTGTTGGGGACATGCATTAAGATGACAAGGAGAAGACCGTTCTGACACCACTGATCCAAATTTTATGAGAAGAAAAAAATGACTACATATTATTAACAGGTACTTAACAAAAAATAACAGAGGTATGGTAAAACTGGTTTTCTATTCAATAAGGAAATAAGCTGAAACTGTAAAATGCAGCGGAAACAAGCTTGTTGGAATGGTGGTGACTTATCTCTGAGAAGAGATGTGACAGATACACTCATTAGCAAGAAGATGATTACAATGAGGCTCTGAAGGAATTTTTACTATAAACAGGAATGAAAAAAACCCTAGACATCCAAAAACCTAACCCTAGGAGATGAAGCACCAAAAGTCACGTGGGCCCCGTTTGGGTAAGT
>SNQJ01S0125288.1:4168-14679 GCA_010110895.2 Picea sitchensis | reverse complement strand
TAGGAGATGAAGCACCAAAAGTCACGTGGGCCCCGTTTGGGTAAGTTAGTACATCAACTTCCCGGGGTCGTAACTTTTGCACACGATCTTCATTTTAGGTGTATGATAGCATGTTGGAAAGGTATCATCAAGGATATTCATATTTGGGTCTCAATCATGCCTTTGGATATCATTGAGAATATATATCCCAAAAAACCTTCATTTAGGGCCTCAAAATGGCCCCGAAAGTTAAAACTGCTAAAAATAGTAAATTACCAAAATTGTTAGAATACTATTTTGATCCAGTTGGAAGACGTGGGTGGCCACCGATATCCACCTAGATCACCCGAGATTTTGAGTTATTCCAACTTAGAATATTTATCAGTCTTCAAAGGTTTCAAACCTTTTCTCCTCCTACGAGTCTGACTCTTCAATCTGGTCAACACTTCTGAAAAGTGTTATCCCTTCTGAGCTTCATCCTTAAAGGATTCCTAATTCCCACACACTCCTTGAATTCTCGAGATTTTGATAACTCAGATTGAATAATTTCTTGAAAACAAATTCTTCTCGCCCACCTGACATTCCTCTGTTCTATTTCTTCGATGCTTAGCCGCTCCTTGACATTGTGCACTCCTTGCACCTGGTCTAAGTTTAATTTTTTCTCTCTGAACTCCTCTAAGTCAATCCAAGACTCAATCGACACACTCCTTGCGTTCGATATGCACACCTTGCATACAATTTTCAGAAGAGAAATAATTGAAACTTATCCAGTTTCATCACAAAATCATACTATCAACTTCTCGAACAATCACAAATGAACGAAAATGAAATAAATCACATACACAGAATATAACATTCATTCATTCATACATCAAATGAACGCATTCCAAGGATTCAGGACAATTATGTTTGTTCTATTCATTCATGAAACAAATTACATATATTTCTTCTACTCTACACTGTTCTACTAATCTCTCTGATCTCTATCTCATCATCTCCTAATTTCATAATCTCACCATCTCATAATACTTCTACAATGCAACAAGAAACTATCTAAGAACCGACTTCACGAGTTCTTGTTGTCCTATCTGTAACCTATCCTATCAAGCTCTTAGCGGTTACCTACTTTGTCCTATTACAATAACTAATAGTCATTGCCAGATAAGAGTCAACACTCAATCTCTGAAACCCATTACAGTCCTTCATGACTTTACAAACACGACATATTTAAAAATGTTGCTTTCAAAAATATCTCAACAACTTGATTTAATTCTGAGTTAATTTATGATTTGAAACTCTTTCATGCTGAGTTGTCGTTCCTTTTCCTCCATGCTTGCATTTTGACTTTGAAGGTGATGCTCTTGCATTATACTCCTCTGGTTAAAATTTTCATGGACTCATGTCCATGAGTTCTTGCTCTGTCTTTCCATGCTTCAAAATATCAGGTTTTGTGACCCAACTTGCATCTTCCATTGGATGATCTTTCCATTTCACTAAATTTTCAAGATATGTATTCCTCCTGGTCTTCTTTCTATCTCTCTGTTCAATGATTTTCTCCATTTGAGGTTTTTCTGTTGTGGGCAATTGTTCTTCCCACTGAAATTCTTTCTGATCATATGATTCTCCTGCCTCATCTCTCCTGTAAGGATACAAGTCTGCAACATTAAATGTCAACGATATCCCAAAATTGTCTGGAAACTCAATTTCATAAGCATTGGCTGCAAATTTTCTGAGAATCCTGCATAGTCCTATCTTCTTCATCTTCAACTTGTTATATGTTCCCCTTGGAAACCTTTATTTTCTCCAATGGGCTAAAACTTCATCTCCAACCTCGAATTGAACTTCTCTCCTCTTGTGATCGACTCTACTCTTATATTCCAGGTTGTTGTTCTGTAGCTATTCTCTAACTCTGTCATGGAGTTTTTGCATTTCTGTCGCAAAAACCTCTGCTCCAGCACTTCTGAACTCATCTTGAATCGGATATCTCAACTCTGTAATCCATCTTGGTTTTATACCATACACAATTTCAAATGGACTTTTCCATGTGCTCCTATTCACTGAATTTTTAAATGCAAATTCTGCTTGTGCTCGAATCTGATCCCATTGTTGACCTTGCTTGGTGACTAAACTTCTCAACAAGTTTCCTAGACTCATGTTTACTACTTCAGTATACCCATCTGTCCGAGGGTGATATGTTGAACTAAAGGACAAGTTTGTCCCCAACCTCTTCTATAGAGTCCTCCAAAAGTGTCCTACAAATTTGGTGTCCCTGTCTGAGACTATACTCCTAGGAAATCCATGTAGTCTCACTACTTCTTTGAAAAACAAATTGGCTATGTGTGTAGCATCATTTGTCTTCTGGAATGGTATGAAATGTGCCATTTTTGAAAATCTGTCCACCACAACAAATATGGAATCACTCCCTTTCTGATTTCTAGGCAATCCCAAAACAAAATCCATACTAATTGCATCCCATGACCTTTCTAGAATTGGTAATTGTTGATAAAAATTAGTGTTTTGTTGTCTTCCTTTTGCATACTGACAAATTCTGCATTTTTTCACAAACTTTTTCACCTCTTCCCTCATGCTCAGCCAATAATATGAATTACTCAACTGTGCAAATGCCTTATCATGACCAAAATGTCCAGCTAAACCTCTGTTGTGTTTCTCTTTTAGTAAGTTATCTCTCATTGAGCACTTCGGTATGCATAATTGGCTTCCTTTGAACAATAATCCATCTCGGATCAAATATTCAGTCCATGGGCTTCTGTCTCCCAACAAAGGATTCTTGCATGCCTCATAAGCTTCCTTAAAATCTGGTTCTTCTCGATACATCTCCTTGAGGTGTTCAAACCCTAAGGTCTCCACTTGGAATTCCTATACAATTAAACTCCTCCTGCTCGAAGCATTTGCCACTTTGTTAGCAATTCCAACAATATGTTTAATAAGAAAAGTAAATTTTTTCATAAATTCTACCCATTTAGCATGTCTCTGATTCAACTTTTCTTTCCTAGTAATAAATTGCAAAGCTTGATTATCACTGTACAAGACAAATTCTTTAGGAATTAGATAATGTCTCCACTTCTTCAAAGCTTGAATCACTGCATAAAATTGTTTATCATATGTGGAATACTTCTTCTTTGTGTCATTCATCTTCTCACTGAAATAAGCAACTGGCCTATTATCCTAACTCAAGACTGCTCCAATAGCTAATCCACTTGCATCACATCTCACCTGAAATGTTTTTCCAAAATCTAGCAAGACTAGAATTGGTTGTTCTTTGATTTTCTCTTTCAACACCTTGAAACTTTTTTCAGCTTCCTTTGTCCAATTAAAAGTCTTTTGTTTATTCTTCATAGTGTCCAGCATGGGTGCACATATACCACTGAAATTTCTGATAAAATTTCTATAAAAACTCACTAACCCATGAAAACTTCTTACCTCAAATATGTTGCTTGGCGATGGCCATTCTTTGATTGCTCTCACCTTTTCTAGATCCATCTTAAATTCATTTGAAGAAATCACAAAACCCAAATATATGAGTTCCTTCTTCATAAAAGAGATTTTCTTTAGGTTTATCAACAATTTCTCTTGCTGCAAATTTTCCATCACTGATGTCAGATGTCTTAAGTGTTATCCCTTTGTCTTACTGAAGATTAGTATGTCATCCATATATCCTATGACAAATTTTCCTATGAAGTCTTTCAATACTTCATTCATCAATCTCATAAATGTGCTTGATGCATTTGTCAACCCAAATGGAATGACCAACCATTCAAACAATCATTTATTTGTCTTCAATGTTGTTTTCCATTCATCTCCCTCTCTCATTCTTATTTGATGATATCCACTCTTCAAGTCTATATTGGAAAAATAGCTCACTCCACTCAAACAATCCATCAAATCATCCATCCTTGGTAAAGGAAATCTGTATCTAATGGTTATCTTGTTGATGGCTCTGAAATTTGTACACATTCTCCATCCTCCATCCTTCTTTGGACTAACACAGTCGGTACTGCACATGGGCTTAGGATTTCCGTGACTAAACCTTTATCCAACAACTCTTGGACTTGATTTTTGACTTCCTCATTCTCTCTAGGTGTCAACCTATAAGTTGCTTTGTTTGGTAAACTAGATCCTGGAATAAGGTCAATATGATGACCTATACTCCTAATGGGTGGCAAGTAGTGTGGTAACTCATCCACTACTATCTCAGCAAAGTTTTCTAACAGTTCCTAGATTTCTTCAGGCAAATCTTCCACAAAAGTATTTGTAAGGATAACTCTAGGTTTCCTCACTACAACAAACTATATGTCTTTTTCCTTCTTCACTTCATTCAAGAGTTCCTTCCCACTCATGATAAGTATACTTGAACTAGCTTCCCTCTTTTTCTTTTTGTCTTCTATTGGTAACAACATATGTGTCCTACCATTCTTTTCTAGGGTAAACTTATTCTTTCCTCCATCATGAATAACTTTTCTATCAAACTGCCATGGTCTCCCCAATAAAATATGACAGATGTCCATAGGAATTACATCACACAATATTTCATCCATATAACCTCCTATTTTAAATTCAACTTTGCATTGTTGACTTACAATTACTTGATATCCTTTCTACAACCATGATACCTTGTATGGGTTTGGATCTGCAGTTGTCTTTAACTCTAGTTTCTCCACCATCTCTGTGGATACTAAATTGTCAGTTCTCCCACTGTCTATGATCACCTTGCAAATTATGTCCTTCGTCTTGCAAGCAGTTCTGAACATACTTGTTTGCTGAACTAGTTCCTCCATCTCCTTCTCCGGTTTAAGAAGAATCTTCCTCATCATGAGGTTCCTTCCTCCTTCTGCTGCTTCTACTTCCACATGCTTTTATGCTTCAACAATATGTGCTTTACCTCCTCCTTCTTTCTTTCTCTCGGGACATTCCCAAGACTTATGCCCTTGCTCTTCATAGGTATAACATCTAACTACACCTCCTCTGGCTCTTCCTCTTCCTCTAGAAAAATAACTTCTTCCTCCATGTTGTCCTTCTCTAGAACTTCCACCTCTCTCATGGTGACTATGTTGTTTTCTAGCTTCATGCTTCAGCTTCTAGAACTTTTCTCTGCTAGTTCCCTTACCTCTGCTTGAATTTCCTCCTCTGTTTCATTGGATTTTCTTCCTGTCCAATTTCTCTTCAGCATTCAAGGATGCTTGATAAGCATACTTGACTGTACTAACCGACATCACATTGATCTCCTCTTGTATTTCATATCTCAACCCATTGATATATCTAGTTGTCTTTTCATCCTCATTTTCTTTTTGTCCAACCCTGATGTTCAGTCAGTAAAATTCCTCAGTGTACTCCTTCACTAATAAACTCTTCTGTCTCAGGTTTTGCAATCTTCTGAATAGATTTATTTGATAGTCCTTAGGGATAAATTTGGCCTTCAACTTGGCTACCATCCTATCCCAGTTCTTAATTTGGCCTTCTGTATCTAAACACAGGCCCTTTCGGCTTCCTAGTGCTGGTCTGATAGGACCCACAACCTTCCCTTTCGCTCTCCTACGACATCTCAGAGTGTCAGGCATTAGCTCCTTTTTCTGATAATCCCCCTCTTGATGTGACTTTGGGAGACAACCTCACGTGACCACGCAATTGCGGGTGCAAGCAAAGGCGGTTTCAATCAAACTATTTTTTTCCTCACAATCCTCCTCGAGCCACCACATGTCCTCTTATTGAAACCATGGTTTCAATTGCCGCCCACCCTCAATATTTTAAAGTCTGCACAACTCCTATCCATGCAATGCTACGGGATCTTCGATCTCACAATATTGACAATATTTCCTATACTCGCATTTCAGATCTACACCTTTCAAATCTACGGACCATATCTGCTCCTTCTGAATCAATGGACGTGATCTCTTCGCAATTTTGGACTTCGGATGTTTGAAATCTCAAACCTCTCTTTCCTCCGTACTTCAACTTCCCAGAGTTGACGATCTGCAGACACTTGACCTCACAATCAACAGTACTTCCTTCACTTCGGGTGTTTGACCTTTCAACTCAGATCAATGGTCTTGTGGCCCCCTTCTCAATCGATGATCGAGGTATCCTTCGTGTCTTTGGACTTCCGAGATCTCAAATCTCTAACTTCAACCTTCTTCCCAATGCCTTTTATCTGAAGGCTATAATCCACTAATGTGTGTCTGCTTAATTTGACGATTAAGGATTTCTTCGGGTCTTTACCCAAAGTACATGGATCTATGCCACGTCTCTCTTAGATCTGATGGCTCTGAATCACTTCGAGAGTTTACCCGGAGTCCATGGATTCATGCCACGTCTCCTCTAGATATGTCGGTCCAGATTCACTTAGAATCTTCGGGTTTCAGCAATCTCAGATCTCAACTGAAACTCCACTATAGTTTACCTGGAGCTCATGATCTATTGACATGTTTCCCCTTGCATATTGACAACTCTCAGCTCTTCGTCTATTCGGGCTTTGGATGTTTCAACCTTTCATCTTTTCTTTCCTCTGGATCTCGCGACCCGCCGACACATATCCTTCGAGATCTAACGGTCCAGATTCACTTCGACCCTTTGGCTCTCCGTGCTTCGAAAAACTCAAGTTTCAAACTTGCCTCCTCCTGGACTCATGATATTTGATGGCTCAGATTCTCCTTGGGTGATCTGCTGCTTGAAGCTTACCTCAAACAATTTGATGACTCACATATGTTCCTACTGATCAAAGGACTGAGATTCTACTTCATCTTTACGACTCTTCGTTCTTCGAAAACCTCAAGTCTCAAACATTGATGAGCTCTCTCTCTCGAATGTGTGAAGCACTAAGGCTTGTACACTTTACTCTAATCAAACGACTGTTGATGTTTTGCACAGTGATCCAATGTCAATTGTCGCTCCTCCTCTTGTGATTTCGATTTCTTTCGGCTTAGAAGATTTATTAGTCTTCAAAGGTTTTGAACCTTTGCTCCTCCTACGATTCTGATTCTTGGATCTCGTCAACGCTTATGAAAAGTTTTATCCCTTTTGAGATTCATCCTTAAAGGATTCTGACTTCCCACACACTCCTTGCGTTCTCGGGATTTCGATAACTCAGATCGAAGGATTTCTTGAAAAGAAATTCTTCTCTCCCACCTGGCGTTCCTCTGTTCTGGTTCTTTGATTCTTAGTCGCTCCTTGACGTTGTGCACTCCTGGAACCTGGTCTAAGTTTCCTTTATTCTCTATGAACTCCTCTAAGTCAATCCGAGACTCAATCGACGCACTCCTTACGTTCAAGATGCACACCTTGCATACAAGTTTCAGAAGAGAAACAATTGAAACTTATCCAGTTTCATCACGAACTCAAACTATCAACTTCTCGAACAATCACACATGAACGAAAATAAAATAAATCACATACACAGAATATAACATTCATTCATTCATACATCAAATGAACACAATTCAAGGATTTGGGAGAATTTGTTTGTTCTATTCATTCATGAAACAAATTACATATATTTCTTCTACTCTACTATGTTCTACTAATCTCTCTGATCTCTATCTCATCATCTCCTAATTTCATAATCTCACCATCTCATAATACTTCTACAATGCAACAACAAACTATCTAAGGACCGACTCCACGAGCTCTCGCCGACCTGTCTGTAACCTATCCTATGAAACTCTTAGCGATTACCTACTTTGTCCTATTACAATAACTAATAGTTATTGCCAAATAAGATTCAACACTCAATATCTACAACCCCTTATAGTCCTTCACTACTTTACAAACATGACATATTTAAAAATGTTGCTTTCAAAAATATCTCAACAACTCGATTTAATTTTGAGTTAATTTCTGATTTGAAACTCTGTCATGTTGAGATGTAGTTCCTTTGCTCCATGCTTGCATTTTGACTTTGAAGGCGATGCTCCTACATCACAAATGGTCCACCAAAACATATTGTATTGTTTAGCAAGAGGATTGGAGGTGTTGTTTTTGTTTTTTTTGGAGAGCGTGCTAAAAAACAACTACTTTCACACAAGAAAAAGATGTCGCTTCTCGATGACAACAAGGGTTAGATCTCGGTTAGCTTACCTAGAAGATGCACCTTTTCCTATCTATTTTTGATTTTCTGAGATCGCATGGGGCATGAGGAAAAGATAATATGCATATATAAAAGAGTAGTAACCCATAAATAAATAATATAAAACCAAAATAATACTTTGCAAAAAATAAAAAATTGTGTATTCAGGCTTTATACCTCAAGATCTTACTGAAATGGTCGTATCTTGGGCAAACAAAAACCTTCTTTAGTGAAACGAAAGGTGTTCCTAATTGAAACAAGCACTCCAGACGCAATGGAATAGTCCTCTCAGCCTAGAAATGTACAAAAATGACATAAAATGAAGATGAGGCAACTCGGATTCACGATCTCGATCTACAACATGAGTAGGTTTTCAAACAGACACTGATACCATGTTCAACAACACATGTATTCCAACAGAGGATGAACACCTTCAGTAATCACTCACACAACCAGATCAAATATCAACACACTGATGTTTTGACGTGGTAAAACCCCTACGGGGAAACATCCATGGCCCCAACCAACGTGACCACATGGAGCAGTTTATTAATGCAAAAGAAAAAGATTATAGAGAGATTTTCCAAGAGAGTTTCTCGCAATCGTTCATCGACAAATGACCCTTCATTCTCTTTAAATAGAGATCATGGACCAATCGACTGCTAAGCCACAGATCAATGGCCATTAAGATCAAGGAAAATATGAACTATTGGATCACTTTATCTCGACAACATATCGTGACCGTCGGATTTACTAACTACAAATGCATACTAATGCATAATAAAGAAACACTCTAAGAAACACACTTTTACCTAAGGATACATTAGACCAACTAGATCTTAACGAACTCCTAAGTGTCTAAATATCCTAACAGGAAAATCCTTCTATGTTAGGGACCTTAGACTCCACATGTTCCCAAGTTTCAACTAGATAGATAATATCAATATTACTCAGGATCCAACTTATCGTAGGACCTTTGCGCCATGGAAAGCCATGAGAGTTCCAAAAAATGATCTCGAGTGTCCCAATTTCCTATTTATTATTATCCTTCTGGTCTCTATCCCTAACAATAGCTTTTTGATTTCTAATTATTGCACATTTTCCTTCTTTCCTGAGTTCTTTTACCTTTTGAACTTCCTTCCTTAATTTAGCTTGGTCTTTGGGAATGAGGTCTTCATTTATAAATATTCTTGACCCTTTTAAGTTTGGAGATTTACTAAGTATGCTATATTTATGGTCATTACAACTTACTTTGACACAAATCAACCTATCTTTGTGATCAATTATTTTTCCTAGCCTATTTGCTCCTATAAGGTAAGTTGTATCAATTTATGATTTATTATTTAATTATTCTTTTACTATTGTTAACGTATCCTCTTCTTGTTGTTCTTTTATACCAAAAATTATGAGGTTCAATGATCTTTTGTTATGCTCATGGTCCAGTTCGATTAGCTTATTCATTTCCTCTTTGATGAGTTTGATATCCAATTTGTTTTCCATATTACTTGATCAATTTTAATATAATTATTTATATTTACAAATTATTTATTATATTTAAAATATTATTAGTTATTAAAATTAAATATTATGTAGAGATTCGTTGTTTAATATTTTCTGAAACATAAATAAAAATTATCATATAAAAAAGTAACACTTCTTTTTAAAAATTAAGTAGCCTATATCTTCCCAAACAAATTTTAAAAAGGTTTTAAAAATTTATAACTTTTTATTTTTATTTTTTAATAAATTTTTTATTATATAATTTAAAAATAATATTTCTTTAATAATAAATTAATTTATATATATATATATAAATTTAATTTAATTAAAACGTTTTTTTAATTGAAATTAATAAAAATATCCCAACTTCAGAGGGATTTGTGCGGGGATCCCCATATAACAACATCCCACCAAGACCTTCGAGGACAAAGCATTTTCACCTCGTTTTAAAGCACCTCCAAAAACATTATCTCACACGCGAGGGGGTGCTCTATAGGTGTCACATGCTATTCCCCGAAGCCTCCCTTTTCTAATTGAAATTAATAAAAATATCCCCAATTTCATTAAGATAATATTATTGATGCTATAAAATTACACTAAAAAATTGTGTATAAAACCACAGGAAAAACTATACACCATATGGAATATATGGTCTTGTTAGATTCATGCTACAAAATTATATGAAAAAATAGTTCATCATGTTTATAAAGTTCATGAGAAACTATGCACCCATTAAATTATTAATATATTTATTTAATTTAAAATTGCTAATATTTTTTTATTGTATATATTAATTTCAAATTTTTATTATTTAATGGTATGAAAATAATTAAAAATTATAATAATATTAATTAAAAATTATAATATTTTAATAGAAAAATAAATTATCACTTAATATTATATTTAAAATAATATTAAATAATTTTAGTTTTTTTTTTTTTTTAAATTACTTTTT
>SNQJ01S0125287.1:2536-15826 GCA_010110895.2 Picea sitchensis | reverse complement strand
TTGGGTTTTGAAAAGATATTCCATGCTACATATCCAATAATCGAGCTCATTTCCATGGACAACCCCATCAAATTTAACCTTTAATAATTTAATGTCCAACTTGAAGTTTTGTTAAACAATGGGAACTATTTGGTGAAGAGTAGTTGAGGTTGATGGGTGATTAGTTTTTGAAACATTATCATAATATCATGCATCATTTTAGCCTAGAAAGCTTGTTGTTGTTGATACACAAGGGTTTCTAGTAATAGGTGTTGTTTCTCTTGCATTTGTTCAAACAAAACTAGGGAAAGGAAGGAATAATGGGAGTCTCTAGATTCACTCGATCTTTTGTGAGGAGCCATTCGAGATCAGATTTGAGATTAAACAATGATTTTCCTTCCTTTTTTCCAAGAGATGTTTCCTCCTCAACCCTTGTAGTGGTGGTTGAAGATCACTAAGAGTGTATTTTTTGGTATTGTAGAGATTTTTATAAGGATGTTACGAAAATGCGGAATTTACAAAAAAACGACATAATGCACCAAAAAACTCATGACACTAACTAGTAAGTGGATGTGGTGCCAATTTTATGAACAGCCTTAACATTGGAATGATATTTATGCCAAGTGAGAGAGGGTGTCAATTGATCCAAATGCATCACTCCACAAATATCAATATTTTTGAAGAGTAGATATAGTGAAGGGTAATAAGGAAAAACCCTAAAAAATATTAGTTATAGGGCATTGACTGTAAGAATATTAATTATGTTAGAGTTAGTAAGGGTAAAAGATGGAAACCCTGGAGGTTACTAGAACCAAAGGCCATGATTTCTAGTATCTTGTATCGATTGATATCAACAAAATATCAATGATGCAAGAATATACTCATGCACAATAAATCACAAGGAAAAAAATATGCAAGTATGAGAAGAGGATTGTTCTAGTTGCATACATATGCCATACACTCATTTGTATAAACTATATATATAGCATAAGGAATTGTAGGTTAGTGATTCAACTTGATTAAGCCTCCAATACAATAGAATAAAGTTGGTGAGTGATCAATTTAGATAAGTCACCTAAAAGAGATGAGGATCAATCACAAAATAGAAAAATGCAAATGTATTACTTGTTACTAAACTAAATCTTATCAACACATTATATTTTTACATTGGAATCTATTGAACTTATTCTTATACTGAGAAAGGGGTGAATCAATATAATATAATTTTTACTTTATTTAACCATTCATCAATTATTCATTAGCTAAGAAAAAATAATCACAAATAAACTCAAATCATAATGCAAAGAGTTTAACATGGAAACCTACTCGGGAGAAAGCAATAAAACTTATATTTGTAAATTCATGTAGGAACCAACCTATTGTTACAATATTTGCAAGCACCAACCTACTGGAGACACCAATCCCCTTAGCCAAGAACCAACTCAGTATCACTTGTAGGCACCAACCTATTGGAGACACCAATCCCCTTAGCCGAGAACCAACTCAGTATCACTTGTAGGCACCAACCTACTAGAGACACCAATCTCTTAAGTTGAGCACCAACTCAACAAGGTATTGTGTAGGAACCAACCTACTAGAGACACCAATCTCCTTAGCTAAGACCCAACTCAGTAATACCTATATAGACACCAATATAACATCTTCATATACATAGTATTTATGACTTCCCCTGCATGCTTCACACTTCATGCATTTCACAACATCATCATACCCATATCTTCAAATCCTAGTTAGGTTTAGCCTTCATTCTCTAGAGATCCTCATAACATCATTCCCAAAATATAATCCCAAATTTTAGTGCATCACAAACCTTCAGTGTTTCATAGTGCACCTTAAGAACAAGAAAACTCCTCTTGTACACCTTTATACCCCAAAAATACTCCCTAGCTCCTCGGGTACACCTCATATCTCTTATGTGCACCTCAGACATGATCTCTTGCTTAGATGATCTTCAAATGTGCACATATATATTGTATTTATAGTGTTTCTATGCTCACTTTTATAGCTAACCTATAAATACTAACTAAGCCAACCTGAACTTTTTGGCTTGATTGACTGACATTTTTTTTTATATCTCCTTATTCCTAATGAGTTAGAGGGAGTTCCATATACCGTTGGAAAGGTATCGAAATGATGTTTCCAACCATATAACCTATGATCCCATTTGATATAGGTATATAGAGTAAAAATTACTTCAAATATAGGGTATCCATATTGAGCATCAAAAATACAAAAAACAATATTTCAAACAATCTCCATCTTGCAATATTTATCTTGGACATTTGTAGTCTCCCCTTGTTTTTGACATCAATGACAACAATATTTCTGACAATATCCCCCCTTTTCATTGATGGTGTTGCACCTCTTTTGTCACCTTGGTGAGAAAAATAGAGATGCTTGCAAGCTTAGTTGGGTTTGCTAAGCAGGACAGCTGTAAGGAAAAGGGTTAGAGAAAGAAATATAAAAGAACAACTAAGAATTAAACTAAGAAATAAAACAAAAACTAAACTAATGAGCATAGGGACATAAGGACAAAAGAAACAAAAAGACCCATGTCACCAATGGTATGGTTGATATTAGTGAAATAAAACACCAAGAAGAAAGAGGACTATGAGTCCCTTCTTTCTCCAAGGGAGGGCTCTTGGACCCCCACAAATAATCTCTTCTTACAACTTTGAAAATGAAAATGGTGAAAGAATTTTTTGCTAATCCACTCAAGGGGTGAGATGGATTGCCCAATGAAATGATGCTAGTATACTCTTGATGAGAATAGAGGATTCTTCAAGAGAATAGTGGCAACATAACTTTGCTATTGAATTCCTTGAAAAATGAAGTGCATCCATGGTCTTTTTATAGCATTTCTTTGAGGTATTGTCCAACCAATTTGTAGTGTGTAAAGAGGCTAATTAGGGCATTTCTAGGTCTTTGACCAGCCACCCAGTCGAATCCTGTCCATATTTGAGTGTCAAATCAACTTGGAAGCTGAACCAGAAGTGGGTGGGAGGCTGACCACTCTCATAAATGCATCGTTTCTCAGGTGCGCGGATTTTTGCGACAACAGTCGTGCATTGGGCACATGTGCACAATTCCTGTGTTTATGTTTTGTGCATGTGTGCGCGCGCCCTATGTATTCATAGTGCCTTTAATTTTGTCACTGGTTGTATAGTTTTTTACCTTTAGAAATGCTTTTGTGATAATTTTGGTCCATGGGTGACCTCATAACTGTTTGGCGATGCTAAATTCTTGTAACCATTTGCGAATGAAATTTCAGTGATAACAGATGCCCCCTGATGGATGAGGTTAGGAGCATACGTATAGCCGAAATCCATCAATGTTTCTTCTACTGAGAGTGTCGTTGTAAGATAGAGCGATAGTGGGATTGTCAAGAGTTACCCGTTAAAGGGAGAAGGGAACCTGTAGAACCCAACCTTCCATAAGGTGTGTCAAAATAAACTATGTACAAACAAAGTGGGCATGCCCCATGCTCATGTCATGTAACTCAAAATAGGAATGATGTGTTGATGTAGAAAACTGTAGTGCCCTCAGAGATGGTCATGATAAAGGAAGAAGACAATTCTGCAGAGGAACATACTCTGAATGGTAGGCAGTGACATCTGTAAGAAATATCACGGAGTCTGTAGGCATTGATAGCCCAGCCCAGTTCAGAGGTCTTCGAAAAATATAAGAAATAACTGCAATAGTCGCAGAGTAAGACCCACCGTAACATGAGAAAGTGTTGAATTCGAATGTTACGGGGGTCAACGACAGTAGGGAGAAATTGTAGTTCTCCCTGTGCCATCCGAGATCTCTCATTGGAAAGGTAATGAGAGTCAAGATACTATCGCCCTTATGGAAAACTGTGTTGATGTCGACAAAAGGGGGACGCGACTCCTAGAAGCAAAGGGCTTCGTGAAATCTACTAGGTGAGATGATGAACTGGATGAGGTACATGGTCGAAGTCAAGACGTATGAAGACTCAAGACTTCCCTTGGTTGGGAGTATATGTGAAGTATAAGTGGCCGCAACTGTTCAACTAAGTCGAGTGTCAAGGGGACAACAAGACGTGGGATAAGTTGTGCCAGAGGCGGGACAAAGTGAACAAACTCAGAGGGAAGAGGTAAGTGGCCAGTGGGATACTCAGAGTATATGGGTGATGTTAACAAGGGTAGATGATAAGGGGTGCCCCAACCAAAGGGCGACACGGGTTGCATTTGCCAAAAAAGGGAAGAAGGTCGCCAAAGGTGACGACAAAAAGGTAATGTAAATGATGGAAACAAAGGCGTTTGTACAATAAATAAATAATAAGTTGGGATGAGTGTACAAATAAAAAAAATGTTGCCCCAATGTAATATGGTTGGGCCGGTGAGGGCACCATTTGATTGGAGAACTGGTGGAGGGTGGGGGGCCCATTGGTGAGTTTTTGTATGAGGTAGGTGAAATGAAAGGAAATTTGCAGAGGGGCAAATTGATTGTGGATGAAATGGAGGGTTCATGATACTGTGGAGGTGCAGTCAAAATAGAACCTGGAAGAGATAATTTGGGAGTCCGGTGGGAAATATAGAAAAATGAGGAGAAGGAGTATGTGGCTGATTCGCGACATGATGTAAGACTATCGAGACTCCCATCCCTACAGGGCTGAAAAACAGCATGAGTGTCAAAGTGAAAAAGGGTGCTATGAATGAGACAACTCATGTGGGGGAGAGTGCTACCGAGTGACAGTACCGAAGATGCAAATGGAGGTATTGGTACTGCAAAGCCGAAGATGGAGATCCTATAGGCAAATGTCAGAGGGTGTGACTGGAGATGCAATTGAGATTCAGAGGGAATAATTACATGTCAGTACTGATTATATACCTGAAGGGGTGGTGTTGATGTATGATGACCAAATACCTGCACACATGAAATCCAAATACCCGACATGAATAATATCTGAAGAGAATCGAACATACAAGAATTTATTTGATAACTTTGAACATGAGCATGAGTACCTGGATGGGGTATGAAAAAATGGCGCCCCAGGGGCTAAGGATAAAAATTGGCCTGGGGACTGTCGTGATGTAGATTCTAGGATGTTGATCCTGTGGCTGAAGATAGATCAAAGAACGGACACCTAGAGCTCCCAGAATGGTGATTGGAAGTTTGGCGGAAAGGCCTATACATAGTTGTAGGGCTCACATTGCCACCTCATTTATACTTGCTGCCAGAGTGACTGGACGAGATTAGCGAGCTTCAGGTTAGTAGTTTGATCATCCTACATAGAATTAGGTTTTTCATTTCTGGGCAGGGCCTATACGGAGGGTTGTACAAGGGGTTTTATGGGTGTGGGCCCCCAAGTGCACGGGCGAACCAGGCATATGCATGAACAATTGCATGCCTTCCATCTGGATAACCACGCATGGGGGTGCCTGTAAGGGGGACAAAGGCACGAATTATGTGCACTCATGTTGGCTACACAACCTCACATATGTGTGCAGTTGTGTAGTGGATAGGTGCCCTTTGATGCGGGCCTGTGTTCTTGACAGGCGTGCAGGCGTGCATGCATGCACACCTATGAGATGGACAGGTGCGCTTGAGTGCACACCTGTGGATTGAACATGCGCGCATACGTGCACGCCTGTGGGGTGAACAGGCGCGCATGTGTGCGCACATGTGGGTTAAACAGTCGCGTCTTGGGGGCAAGGTTGACGGGTGTAAAACTTATCTTTTTAATGTTTTTGATGGTCAAGGTGGCTGACCTGGGATTGTTTTATGTGGCTGTAGGTGATCATTGTGCACGATGCCAGTTAGTTGGCGAGAGCAGGATTGGTCCCAGTTGAGGGATGCTGTGGCGATTGAGGAGCCGGGGGTTCGTGTGACTTTGGTAGCCTGTGGGCTGTTGAAGTTTTTTGAGTGCCCATTAATATGGGCGCAGGAGTATCTCCTACAGTTCCTTATCCGGATGTGGAGTCCGAACCTGCATTGTTTTATGGTGCGGGGAGAGCAGATTGCCTTCACTGCAGTGGAGGCCATATATTTTTTTACTGGGCTCTTGTTTCGGGGAACGCCCCTACCGATGGAGCCGATATTACCTGCAGATGTGGTGTTAGTGACAGTGGGCCAGAGGTATTATTCTAGGGTGAACTTTATGTCGAGCTCTGTCATGAGCATTGGGGCGATGGATGCTCTAGCGCATCGTTGTATAGTAGCGATGATTGTGAGGGTGTATGGGTCCCTTGCAACGCAACGGATCAGTGGTGGTCAACTGAGTATTATGGAGAGGGTACTGGCCGGTGAGTAATTTTCCTGGGGGCTTATGCTACATGCCAGGATGGTAGGGCAGCTGGACTGTTGTCGGTCCACTAATATAGGAGAGTTTTCCTTTGGGTCCATCCTAGTGGCCTAGTTTTTGGAGAGGGTTCCTATGTTGAGCCCTAGGATTTTATTGGGTGCTCCTGGGGCATGAGAGCTACGAATGAGGCAGTGGTCGACTATTTTGCTTCGCCACAGTGGTGGTGAGGGTGGCCACTTCTTCACGGCTGAGGCAGCGCAGATGTGGCGGCAGATGCCACAGGTGATATTGCAGTTCCCATATGCTGGTGTTGACTTCCGGGATCATCTGGACATGGTGTTACCTCCAGGGGAGGTTTTTGATCACCGAGGTATGTTTATGAGTTATATATATATTATTTTTGAGATAGCATGACATATGTGTTTGGTATAGATGTTGATACTATCTTTTGGGTGTGTGTATGTGCAGATGTGGCACCTCGCAGGCACGAGGTTGAGTTATTGAGGGCGTCGGCTCACCAGGAGCTAGGGAGACTGTTGCGGGGAGGGATGCGGGTAGGAGAGAGACATCGGCATGAGGATGTTGGGGAGAGACTAGCTGAGGATGAGAGAGAAGCGAGGAGATGCCGGTTTGATGACCGAGGTGCCAAGCCATCACATGCTACTCCGGCAGATGCCAGAGCAGATTTTGAGGATATTCGCCACCGCCTGGAGGTGGTGCTACAGGGCGTGCCTGAGGGCATGTGGTCATGTATCCAAGATGAGGGAATCCTGGAGTAGTGTGTGGGGGTTCTGCCATCGTGGTGGGCCATGGTATGATGAGTAGCAGTAGCAGGTGTTGCTATGGCCGGACGATTACCTCCCGGTCCGGAGGGACCAGTAGTGGGTGGGGGACCACTGCCTGAGGGCGGGGCAGGAGGTGGTGCTTTAGAGGCATCATGAGTGGTGCTCTATGTATTGTTGTATTTTTGTATATAGGCTGGTGAGCCCATTTTTTACTGAGGTTCTTTACTAGCCTGCGGATACTTGTATTTTTGTATGTAAACATTTGGATGGCACTATGGATCGAGTTATATATACATGAGTATACATTTTGGGATCTATGTGATGTTTACATGTGTTTTTTAATGTTTGATGATGTCTAATCTATATATGTTGTGACGAGTTTTTGATATGTTTATGTATGTGTAGAGGTATCTTGATGTGATATATGTCAGTCTAACACAATGTTAGCTAAGTTATCTATAAGTTGATTCAATTGTCTTGGAATATGTTTAAATGTAATGAAATCAAAATGTCGAGATAAAAGTCTAACCTGCAGGTATTTGTGAAACAGGAAAGGATCGCGGACGTGGTACACATTGTTGAGCTGGAGAAAGACTAGTTGAGAGTCGAGAAAGATGCTAAGGTGACAAATACGATGATGCTAGGCATTGGTGAGGAGGCCAATGGCGACAGTGTATTCAGCTTGGTTGTTGGTGGATGAACCCAAACATATGTCTCTCGAATGGAGCATTTCATGGGAGGGGGTATAGAGGGCCCAAGCTGCCGACGCAAGATCTTGTGTCCAATTGTTGGCATCGTCGGCGTAACTGATGTGGTAGGCCAGTGGAGGAAGTATCTGTCAATAGCACAAATGATAGTTTATACGTGAGGGATGAAAAAAGAAAAAATGCTATAAAAGAAATAACCTAAAGTAGAATTGCTACGCTTAGGCATAAAATTTCTTTAAGTATAACCCGTTGACGGGCTCTTTGAGAGAGAGGCCTTCAGGAGAGGCTAGGATGTATGTGCCTTTGGTGAGGCAATGTTGAATAATATATGGGCCATGCCATAGTGACTCAAATTTGCCATGACCAAAGGTATCATGAGCGATATCGTAAGCAAGGACGAGGTCGCCTTCGTGAAATGAGAGAAGGTTGACATGGCGATCAAAGGAGGTCTTTGACCATTTTTTAGTTGCCTCATTGTGTTGTAAGGAAGATTGACGATCTTCATCCAGGGACTCTAAGTTCAGCAAGCGCTGCTTCATTGGAGCAGTGTCAGGTAATAGCTCAATTGCGGTGTGTAAGGTGGGAATTTCATACTCGATGGGAAGAGTGGCCTCAACCCCATGGACTAGATGAAATGGTGTGAAACCAGTGGTTGTTTTCATAGCCGTACGATAAGCCCATAGCGCAAAAAATAGAATATGATGCCATTTTGTTTTATGTTTATTAATCATGCGCTGTAACATGGTCTTGAGGACCTTGTTAACTGCTTCGACCTATCCATTAGACTGAGGGTAATATGGTGAGGCAAACTCATGGGAGAATCCTAACCGAGATGAGAGTTCGACGAAAATCTCATTCTCAAAGTGTTTCCCATGATTGGAAACTAGTTGGAGGGGTACTCCAAAGCGGGATATGATGTGGTTAAAGAAAAAACGCACTGCGGTGTCAACGGTATTGTTGAAGGTGGGAATAGCTTCCGCCCATTTTGTGAGGTAATCGATTGCGAAAACAATGTATTTGTGCCCATTTCTAGAGGGGGGATTACAGGTCATGAAGTCGATGCCCCATTTACAAAAGGGGCTGGCAGTAATGACTGGATGAAGAAGAGCAGGTGGTGCTCGTGCTTTGTTGGCGTAAATCTGACACTTCTTGCATCATTTCACGGCATGAATGCAATCATGAAACAATGTAGGCCAAAAGTAACCTACTAGGATGATTTTCTGAGCAGTGGACATTCTCGGAAGATGGCCCCCACATGCACCGTTATAAAAGTCGTTCAAGACTCTATCGGCCTTGTCAATGGTCAGGCATTGACGAAGAATGGTGTCGACCCCTCGCCGGTATAAGATGTCTCCGTTGAGGAGGTAGCGGGGGGTCTGGTGGTGAATACGATGACGATCATCTCGTGAAAGGTGGTGACCAAACTTTTTATTTTGGAGGTAGACGAGAAGGTCGTCGTACCAAGAATCATCTGAAGTGATGTAAAAGAGATGTTCGTCAGGAAAGTCGGTATTGACGGAGGCACTGATAGTATTATAGGGGAAGTTCGTGACAAGTTCGGCGAGGACGAGAGTTTTCTTGCTCTTGGGTGTTGAGAATTCAAGATCGCATTCCTGAAGGATAATGATCCATCGGGAATATTTGCCATTAATTTGCCGATGACTGAGCAAGTATTGCATAGGGTTGGAATCGGCTACAACCTTAGTCGTGCGAAGAAGAATGTAATAACACAATTTCTGGACTGCGAGGATGATTACAAGGGCTAGTTTCTCTTCATGTTTGTACTTCAAGGGTGGCCCTGAGAGGTTTTTACTAACGTAATAAATGACATGCTCATGATCATCATCACCGATTTGAATGAGAACTCCTGCTACTGAGACAACTGATGCTGATATGTAGAGGATATAGACGCGATTGTAGTCGGGTGCACTAATTAAAGGGGCATTGGAGAGCATCATTTTAATATTTGTCAAATGATTTTGGGGCATGTTCATCCCAATAAAATGGTATGTCATGGGGTAGTAAGCGAAGGAAACTGTGTGCGCGAGTGGCATAGTCTGGGACAAATCACCATAGAAAGTTAGCTTTTCCTTGTAGGCTTTGGAGTTGACGTAAATTCTGGGGAGGTGGAATTTCTGTGATGGCTTGGACTTTGAGGGGGTCCATGGTAATACCGTTTTGGGAAACAATGAATCTGAGGAGGCGCCCTACAGTGATGCAGAACACACACTTGAGGGGGTTCAAGAGGATGTTGTACTGACGACACCGTTGGAAGATGATCAGTAAATCGTCAAGATGTTGGGTTCGTTTCTTGAATCGAGTTGTGAGGTCATCCAAGTATATGAGGATGATATGAGCCAGATCGTGAAAAATGTATGTCATAGCCCGTTGGAAGGTTGCACCAGCATTCTTTAAGCCAAAAGGCATGACATAGTATGCAAAAGTACCCCAAGGGGTAGTGAATGCGGTTTTGTATTGATCGGCTGGGTGAATTTGGATTTGATTATAACCAGAGAAACCGTTCATGAAGGATAGAGCCTTGTGGCCTGTGCCGTCATCGATAATTTGATCGATGAAAGGCATTGGAAAGTTGTCTTTGGGACATGCGTGATTGAGATCGCGAAATTCCATGCAGACGTGGATAGTGCCCTATTTTTTGTTAATGGGTACAGGGTTGGAAACCCATGAGGTATAGGTGATGGGGTAGATGAACCTAGCTGCGCGTAATTTGTCAATCTCAGCTTTGATGGCTGTCGCTTTGGATGGGTGTAGCGGTCGCTTTTTTTGACGAACTGGTGTGATGTCTGGCCAAGTTTCAATGCGATGTTCGACGATAGAGGGATCAAGGCTAGGCATTTCTATGTATGACCAGGAAAAAATATCCTGATATTCTTGTAAAAGGGCTTTATAGGCGGTGATTTCTTGAGGAGTGCAAGCGGCTCCAATGGTGATTTCCTCGACGATGCCATTTTTTATGGAAATGTCGATTGTGATGGTCTGGGAAATGTTGGCCATGTTGCCTTCTTCAAAAGCATCAGGGGTAGGAATGGGGTTGTTGAACCAGTCAATGTGCCCTGATAGGATAAAATCCTTGGTTTTGACCACGTATATGGGGTGTTGGTTAGGAGGGGGGGTGGCTTCCTATGGAAAGAAGAGAACTCGGTGGTGTAGCGCATCCCATGGGTAGTCGGGGGTGTTTAAATCTTTGAGTATTTCCTCATCATAGTGGAATTAGTGGGAATACAAGGGGTCGTGAAGAGTGATATTGGTGATTGTTATCGTGTGGCTTCCCCCTGGTGATGAAGAAGAAAGGGAAACGATGCAATGATATTGTGATGGTTCGCTCGACATAAACCAAATATTGAAGTATTGAGGAGTACCTGTGGTAGTTGGATGTAAAATTTCCGTAGGGAAATGAACGGGAGAATTGGGGGAATTTGGGGGTGAATCCTCGAATAGGTCATCCAAGAACCACGGAGGCGTTGGGAGGGCCTCGGGTTCGGGAGAAATGATATGAATAATCACTAGTGATGAGGTAAGGTCAATCATCGATTCTGTAGGGGTTTGAATCAGGGTCAATTGGTGTTGCATGTATTCAATGATCATAGGACATTGGTATGTAAAATGATCTAAGGACTCACATAGAGAGCAAGGGAATCTCAATGTTCATTGACTAAAGTGGTGACATAATGGATGTCAGTGATGTGTAGGGATGATGTAGCTGGATTAGGTTTTTTCTGGAAGATTTGGCGTACTGCGGCTAATGTCTGTTGGAAGTGAGGCAGTGCTGGGAAATGGTGGGTATAATGGCCATATTCTGAACATATAGCGCAAGCGAATTTGGTTCATATCCCTTGACTACTTGAGTGAGGGGTGGTAGCGACAGTACTTTCTACAGTGGTGAGTGTTGATGGAGTTTGATGGAGTGGAATCAAGTTCTGTAAATCTAGTAGAGATGGGCAGTTGTTGGTTTGGTGTCCATCTTTCTCACATAGCACACAAGGGGGTTGTATGCATGGGGGAAGTGGAGTTGTGGGCTCCTTATTCTTTCTCCTGCCCCCAGCTGTGGCAAGGAGGGTAGTAAGTGGTGGTGTAGAGGGTATGGTGGGAGTGAGTATGGGAATCATCATTGGGATTATTTCCATTTGAGGGGGAAGTGATGGTCGAGAGACCATCTCTGGTGGATGTAAATACCAAACTAGAATTGTTAACACCATATTAGGGAGGGTAAGCATTGCGGCTACTTGGAAAGCTTGTACGCTAGGTGGAGGGTAGAAGAAGGGGATTTGAGTAATGGCTTGGGGAACTATCTCCCAAACTGGGATATGTCCTTGGGGAGAGGTGAAATCATGGACTAGTGGGGTCGATGAGTTCGTAGGAGACTCGTGAGGGGGGAGCTCTACGACTAGTGGGACATCAGATATGATAGAAGCCTTCCTAGGAGGAAGGGTATCCTCTCTGTCAATTCTGTTGGATGATACGATGCATACTTGATTGGAAGGATGAAGGAGTGGTGGTGCTCCATGGTAAGTTCCTAATAATGATGGGTTTTTGAAAATTCCGGGACTCATTTCGATGAGTGGTTATGCGTCGTGACTTGTGTGGATGAGAGGAAGAATGTTATCGATGTTGGCAAAAGGGTTAGTATCGTAATGTGAGACTTGGTCAATGGTAACGATATTCCCGTTATGGGGGAACATCATTGTTCGAAAGATGGAAGAGCCAACTACCTTCATAGCATACAAGTAGCTACGACCGAACAGGATATTATAATCGAGTGGGACATCGATCACTTCAATGTCGATGAGAATAGTCTTGCCCCCGAGTTCTACGGGGAAATATTGGAAGAGCCCTTCAGGAGACGATGGTCATCCATCATAAGCTCATAAGGTAATGGAAGATGGTATGAGTTCAGGGGAACCAAGTTTCTGCCATACAGATTTGGACATAATGCATGTCCATGCACCTTCATCGATGATGCATCAATGAACTATAATGTTCCGAATTTTCACTGGGATTTGGAAAGCGATCAAAGCGGGAAGGAGAGGTTCTCCACTGTCGAAATCAAATGTAATGAGTTGAGTATCTGCAGGGTCGACTGCCCCCAAGGCGGAAAGTAATGATTTCCGCTGAGTGCGACAAGTCTGAAGGACTTCTAATACTAACATGGCAGTCAGGGATTATGTTAAGTCATCAACCAAACTATAATTATGAGTTTCCCTAGCCTATCGGTTGTGGACATTCCTATACAATGGGATGTGAGGGATGCAAAGAGGTGGTTCTGCGTTAGGGCGAGGGATCACCAATGGGGGTCCAGTTGGTGCAGGGATTGTTTCTGGAGGAATGGGAGGAGACTCAACAAGTGCATGGTACTGACGATTACGTGTTTGCAGAAGGATTTCTTTCTCACTGGTGAGGAGTATAGTTCAATCTGCAGGATTGTTTGGGTTGAGGCACTGTCCCAATTGTGGTGGGGTAGGTTGTATCTCTTGTTGGGTGTTCATCACACCTTGGTGTGGAGTGGGATTCT
>SNQJ01S0125283.1:26288-36768 GCA_010110895.2 Picea sitchensis | reverse complement strand
GCTACTGGAGCGAAGATCTCATCATAGTCAATACCATGAACTTATTGAAAGCCTTTGGCAACAAGCCTAGCTTTGTATCTGCTAATATGTCCATCCGTTGCACTCTTGGTCCTATAGACTCATCTACATGTGAAAAGTTTCCTCCCAGAAGGAAGGGGAACTAGATCCCAAGTTTGGTTCTCAAGGAGGGAGTTGTACTTCTCCTGCATGGTGGATTCCCAAAAGGAGTTTCCAGTAGCCTCACCATAAGACTGTGGATCTAAAGATTGAACCAAGAAAATTTTCTTGGAGGGAAATGGTTCAGTGGAAGTGAGTGAAATAGGAGGCTCCTCAAAATCAGATCGAGTCCTCCTAGTATCGGTTGGATCACCAATGAGATCCCCTACATCCTAAAGAGTATTTTGTGCCCACTTGGGCCTCTTCTTTAGCTATGAAACTGCATCTGACTGTACTAGCTCTACATATGATGGTACTGACTATGAATCTAAATCATCTAAGTCTTCTGAATCAAAAATATCGTCTGAAGAAGAGTCTTCATGTGCATGCTCATCATCTTGGACAGGTGGAAGAATGAAGGTGTTTGCATGCAGCTATTGAGGTGGATGCGAGACACTTTCCTTGAATTGGACACTTCGCTCAATGATGAGCTGGTTCAAGGAAAGATTAATAAGCCTATATTGTTGGGTATGTGTTATATTCTTTTCATGGGTGTGTGTGTGGGCGCGTTAGATACGACAACTGTGTTTGACAATAGCGGTTTTGCTATTTTTAGCGGATTTTGCTATTTTTAGCGGATTTGTAAATTACTCCTAGATTAAGGGATTAGGGTTTTGGTATCTACGAAATACCTAAAAACATTGTATATATTGTATGGCGAATGGTGAAATTTGATATAATGAATATAAGAAAGGTTTTCCCAGTTGAGGGTTTCCGGTATAAAATCTTTGTGTACTCTCTGTATGAGCCATTGATTAATTTATGTCTTGCTTAAGAATCTATATGCATTGCTTTACTTCACAAGTTTAAAACTTACATATATCCCTTCACACCATCGGGGTATCGATAAAAAATACACTCAATTCTCTGTGGATCAAGTGCCTTCCTATTTTCAAATGGAATTTGGGCCCATGCATGTGAACCGAAAATGTGAAAGTGGGTCACTTCCAGTTTGAGGCTGCTCCAAGCCTCATAGGGGATCTTATCCTTGATAGATCTACTGGGAGAGTTTTTTCGATGTGTGTTGCACAATTAAGTGCTTCAGCCCATAGTCTTTGTGGTAGTGACTTTGCATGCAACATGCAATATGCCATCTCCTTTAGAGATCTGTTTTTCCGCTCAACAAATCCGTTTTGCTGCGAAGTATAGGGAACTATGTGCTAAAACGGAATCCCTGCCTCATGGAAACGATTATGGATCTCGTGATTTACATACTCTCCCTCGTTATCAGTTTGAATTACTTTGATCTTCTTTCCAAACTGTGTCTCAACCAAGGCTTTGAAATCTTTGAGGTGTTGAAAGACCTCGGATTTTTTCCTGAGAAAGTAGATCCATGTAAAACGTGAGAAATCATCAACAAAAATGAGAACAAACCTCACTTTGCTAATGGATGGATGTGGAAAATGACCCATAAGGTCACTATGGATCATATCTAAAGGTGCAGAATCTCTCTGAGACTTTCCTATGTCAAATTTCTCTTGAGGGTGTTTTCCGAGAACACATCCCTCACATACTCCGTTGGAGAAATGGATGACTGGTAGACCATAAACAAATATTTTCTTGCTAAGTTGTTCCATGTATCTAAAATTAAAATGTCCAAACCTTTCGTGCCATATCCTACTACTTTCATCAACATGACTAAGCAGTAAAGAAGAATTAGGTTCAATGAATTCAGAAAATGTATACAATCTAGACTGATGATTTACCTCATCGGTAGCAACCTTGGAGTTGGATTGCATGTCGTAGATGTCCATGAAATTTGGTGTGAATATGAATTTATTTCCGGTGCCAGAATTCTTCATTTGATACATGGAGAGAAGGTTGACAGAAATTTTGGGAACGTGCAGCACATTCTCGAAGCTTCCGTTGGTGAGTTCAATCCTTCCTTTGTCGGTGACTTCAACAAAAGAGTTGTCCCCCATTAGAATAGGAGGACCTTTACAAGCATCCAATGAAGAATATACTTCTTTTGATGCAGCCATGTGATGTGATGCTCCTAAATCTATGATCCAAACATCGGGAGATGATTTGATGGCAATCAAGGCATGGCTAGAATTGCCTTTCTTGGAATTCTGATATTTTGGCTTCTTCTTCTTGGCACCCTCGGGGATGAGATCTCCAAGGTTGTTTAGCTGAAGTGTTTGAGACATTAGATCTATTTTATTTTGCATGCATTTGGATTCTGGATGGAATCCTTTGTGACAATACGTGCATTTATCCCCTTTTATTCCCTTTTCCCCTTTGGATCTGGAGGCATCGGTGAAGGGTTTTGTGTACCCTTCCTTTTTCAGGTGTGCATGAGCTTTCTATTTATATTTATCTTTAGATTTATGATATTTGTGGCTTCCATCTTGGACAGTGAGTGCATGTGCCCTTGGGTCTTTGATTGTGCCCATGTTGATGATTTTGGTTTTCTCTTATGTCAGGGATTCGATAAATTCCTCAAGAGAAGGCATCTTCTAGGTGGCTCCGGATGTGAATTTGACAAAATGGAATGTGGATACAAATACAGAGAATTTAGGACTGAGCTTGGAGAGAATGGTGAGAACCATTTGTTTCTCCTTCGTCGATTTATCAACCCCACAAGATTTCAGTTGAGACAGTAAATCCTTGAATTTTGTAAAGAAACCTTGGATATTGTCGAATCATTTTGGATCCAATGTGAGAAGATACACCTCCAACATGTGTCCCCTCATGTCATCATGTTTTACAAATATCCCTTCCAAGGTGGTCCATGCTTCATTGGGAGTCTTACAGGAAGATATGTGAAAAAGGAGATAGGGAGAAATAAGACTGCAAATTGTTTTGAGTACCTCATCCATGTGATTTAAGTACTTGTATTTTTCTATGGACGATGTCGGTTCTGTATCTGTATTCAATGTTAACCTATAAATATGGTTCATAGATGTATGGCTATTTTATCCTTCCATGCAAAATAGTTGTAAGGTGTAAGAATGAATTATTTTTGGAAATCCATCTTTCCACTGTCTTCAATCTTTTGTACCTGCAAAAAACTTTGGTGTATCTTTTGATTAGCAGTCCGTCGGCTCTGATACCATGTAAATGTTTTGAACCTACACAGAATAGATCTAGCTAAACAATAATACACACATTTGCAGAGAGAATTGGAGAAAGAAAAAGAAGGAGAGAAAGAATTATCATTAATTGTTTTGAATAATGAATAATTTACACATGATATACTCGATATAAATCAATGAGTGCGCACTGGAGGAGAAAAAATTCTCCATAGTGGTGGTCTATATTGATCTAGACAAACACCAGAAGTTACGGGAGTGAAATTCCACCTAGTCTAGTCTCTCAGGTAGTTATAGGAGTGAACTGCCACCTAGTTGAGTTAACAAGTCAACTAGTCTTCAATTAACTGACAAAACAGAGAGAAGTGAAGAGTTAACTCAAAAAATTAAGGGTAATGCGCCAGTCTGGTGATGATCCCAATGAAAGTGCGCATTAGCTAGTGATGATCCCAATGTTGCATGGTGAAAAAACCAATGCATCATCTAAACTCAACTCAACTAGTCAAACTGAAGTGTCAACTGAAAGAGAATATTGTCCAAGTGGAATATTCTCCCCTAAAATATAGGAGACTGCATAATGACTAATTATGACTAATAAACAAGGAAAAACCTTAGAAAAAATAAATCCTAGGTGTGTGTGAAGTAACTCCAATAGTCACAAGGGGTCCCGCCTACTAGTTATTATTTAATAAAAATACCATTTATTATTATTATTAATTCTTCCCCTAAACTAAAAGTTAGTTGAGTTTTAGTTAACTTAACTAAATGAGGTAGTTGAACTAATTCAACTAATTTGGAATGCATAAAATCCAAATTAGAAAGAAGAACAAGGGGAGAATAGAAGGAGAAAGCATACTAAGGTTTGCTCTTGAGTTTTATTGAGATAGTTCAGTTTTCATTCATTCTTCAATTCATTAAAAGCCTAATTCTCTTTGATGACAATAGGGTCCTATTGTAGACAACAAGGTTCAAAGCTAAACCACATCATTCAGATGCTTGTTTTAGAGGTGTTGATATATTTTTGATAGTCTGTGTAGACTTGTATGTTTATGAATTGAGTTTCATGACTGATAAAGGATATTGTGCAGAGTCAGGTGGGCAGTAGTATGTGGCAAGCTGATCCAAATTTTAAAGTTCAGTTTTTACTTCTTGTTAGAGTCCTTTTGTATGGTTTTCATCGGCAATATCTAAGTTTGACCTTGGTCCATGCCCCCATAGAGATTTTTGTAAAGAGAACGATTCTTTTGATTTCTTGGAATAAAATAAAGCGATTGTTATTCTTTCTCATATGTGTTAATCTGTGACTTGGTATTTTTTCTTTTGATCTCCACATTTACTTTCTACAATCTGTTATATTCAGAAAATTATATAAAAATGTTATATTTTGCAACAATCTTTTATTTTAAAAAATCATCCTAAGCCCTTGTAATTAATACTTGTGGATTGGGAAACACTTTTTTAGGCTATAAACATAGGGTAATATTCTCGACTATCTTGTCTTACCCAAACAAGATTTGAAAATGATTGAGTAAGACAAATTCATATCTTTTCCTCAACATTTATTTGGCGACCATACTGGGGAGATCTTCCATATCTCTCTGGTTGAATGTATTCTTTATTAGCATTGAATACATTTATGTTTTTGTTTTTGATCCTTTGACTATTTATTTTCTTCATGACTGTACATGTTGAAAGGCAACCCAATATTGAGCCCGGTCTTTAACCAACATTTCTTTAACCTTGTTTAATACCATCTTAGAGACCGCTAATACCCGAGTTGAGTTTGAACGCTCATGGGTAGTGATTGAACAAGACATAAGTGTTCGAGAACGTTGAGAAGCTAGGAAAATACAGCCTAGGAATTAGCCATAGTTTTTCTTTTTCCTACAATTTTGATCTAATTTTCATGTCCTTAAACCCTCCCATCTCTAGGAGAAGAAGAGGTTTATCACCTAATCTCAATCCTATTGTTGAAATAGAAAGAAGAAACGTTGTTTTTTCAGTCCAATAAAGTACTCTAAGGAGAACTTTGTCTAATTCAGCCAATTCATCTTTCTCTCCCTTACCCATTGTTGGTTATCATTTTTGTTTCTCTACTCTTCTTCTATTGGTCTTGGGGGATTCTTATGGGGTATTATAATTCTCATTGACCATTGCAGATTGACCCTGGTTCAGAACTAAGAAGCTTCCCAACAAAATCCCTTAAAGACTATCGGCCCCTCTGGTAAACCAAAAGTTAATGCAGTACACAAAGTGCACTGTGCAGTCTCACCCGAGATATCTCTATGGGTGGCTGCAATAATCAGGTATTTGCAACCTGAGACTGAGCGAGATCTGTGTTTATATGCCATAAACTTTATTCATTCCACTTAATATCTAGTTATAACATTCATTCTATGCATGCATGCAACATACCAGATCTAGTTAGTTACTTCATTCATGTAACATTCATCAACTAATCAAACACAAGGATGCATTCATTCAGTCACATAACACAATGTTACCATGGTTCAACCCCTCCTGGGATACGTCCACAAAGATCTGGCTCTCAGGATTTTATTATAGTAGGCAATATCCCACGACGCACGTGGTTACAATATTAGTTTTCCCTCTTTCCCACAGGCTCCCCGATCCCTGCGAGGCTGACTAGATCACACCAGGATCCTCAGCCTGCGATCTAACTGTCGAGATCGAGCCTCTCACTCTCTCCTTAGCTCGTCGATTGAATGAGTCATACAGTTCTTACAGTTCTCTCTCATTTTTCCCTCTGTGTCCATGTGTGTCCCTGTGTGTCCCTCTCTCCTAAGTACTACTTATTTATATCTTCATCTCACCAACCATTACAATGCATTACAAAAAACCTAACCCTAGTGTCGTTAGGTCTTCCATACATGCACGCATGTTGCTTTTCCTTCCAGATGTCTTTTTCCTGTTTCATGATTCTCCTCCAAAAATAGCCTTTCTTTCTGATTCGGCCTGCATCCAACAGGCCCCCAACACTAACATGTGGCTCATCTCGAGACACCTAAACCTTGTGCTCTTCGTCGATCTCTCTCGCGATCATCTAGAACTTCTTTGTGAGCTCCTTTGCTTGCGTTTGAGCCTGCAGGGTCTTCTCTTTGAGTGCATCCAATACCTGCACTAAAATCTCGTCATTGATCATCCCTGCGCACTCTCCCTGAGTCTGTGCCATGTTCTTCTTTGCATCTTCCACCTGCGTAATGACCTCTATTGCCCGCTCTTGAAGCGGTTCCATTTGAGCTTGGCACTCATTCTTTTGTGTCTATGCAACTATGAGTTTCGCCTGCAATTTTTTCATATCCTTCACTCCTTTAATGTGTTATGTGATCGGCATTGTCCTCTGCCTCTGCTTGAGGTCATGGATAGCTGCTCTTATCCTTTCTTCTCCCTGGTCCCACTGATGTACATGTTGATCCTCTTCCAACTTTGTCCATAGTTGTGTTTCCTTCTCAAACAAGTCGGTCGCCACGTGGACTTGTCTCTCCATCTCCTTTATCTGTGTTGCTTCCTATGCTCCTTCACCTCTAGTGGAGTGGTAGGTATGATATTCTCATGGAGGTGCTCGATCTCATGTCTGTATTGATCGATTGTCTGCACAATCTAATCAATCTTCTGTGTCACCGTGAGTTCTATCGTCTGCGCGTTCTTTGGGATTTTCTCATAGGCTACGATCAATTCCTGCTCCATCCTATCCGCGTGGTATTTTTCATATTTGGTATCGAGCTTAGCCTGCTCTAGTACCAATTCCAACTCATCCTGATTGTCCTTTATCTRTTGTAATTCCACTGCGTCTATGTGTGCGCATGATTRTACCTCCTACATGACACTCACTTGCAGTTTATACAAGGCCTTGGTTGGTATCTGTGCCATTACCAACTATATTTGGGCCAAATCCTTCAGGGGTGTCTTCCCCATAATTTCATCCATGCACAGCATGTTGGATGTGACATGAAATGTCGATCTCGTCTGTACTATCATATAGATCTTGTCCTGCTCACTTGATCCAACCTCTCCTGCTTCCTATGATGTTGATAGGACTGTTCCTACGTTGTTGTCGACCCCCTGTGTTTTTCTGAGCTGTTAGAGGAGTTTTCACATGTATGCTAGCTCCTCCTCAATCCTGTCCCTTTACCATCGAGCATTTTCAAAATCCTCCACTGTGCGATCTTGGACCATTTGGGCCACCATGTATGCATTATCCTCTGTGATCGTGTATTCTAGGGGCATTCTGTGCACCTTAGCTTTCTTGTGTGCACCCCCCATTTGTATGACTGGCCTCTTTGTATGGCCTTTCTCCTGCTGAGTAATACTTGATGTGGTTCCCTATGTTGTCTCAATCTATTTCTCTTGTACTTGTAGTGCCTGGGTGTTGTTCTTCTTCCCTTCTTGGGTGCCTTTCATGGACACCCACCCTTTTTTCTGTTGCACCTTGTTTTGACCTATCCTTGGCTTCTTGGGCACTGTTATTTCTTCACCAGGTGTCTGTCCCTACCCTACCTCCTCCTCCATACCTGCAGGCATTTCTTGATTCAGGACTAGAAGCCTCCAGTCATCATGCCAATTCCTAATGGCCATCTCTATGCCCACCTCCTTGATACAGTAGCACAGTTGTAGCCATTGAGTTTTGGGATCCTTTCATGCCTGGATCCACATTGCATGCCTAGTCGCTTTGAAGTTGGCTATGCCCTAATACTATGCAACCACTTTCGGCGTCACTCACCAAGTGTTGGTGATGCTCTCTTGTAGGTCACTGTGATATCCTTCGAATATGGCTACATTCACCTTTCTATTCTTGGGGTCTGAAGCGCACCCCAACTATATGTATCATGCTGCATGGAAAGGATTGGGTCTTGTGGAAAAGAATGAATACTTAGGCTCCTTTCATCCGATCAAGACGATCAGGATGAGTAGCCATGAATAGTGAAATCATGTCCCTTCTGAGTGTGGTGCCCTTCGCAGATTGTGTTGCAGCTGCAACAACCCCGGAAGGGACTCCCTCCTTGTTCATTTCCTGAGTAATTTGCATGCCATAATTTTTGTGGCCACTCTCGTCGCTGAGTCACTAATATGCTTGATTATGATTCCACGTGACCCCCTATTGGTACCATACTTTTTCTTCATTTCCTCAGCTAATGCATTCTCCTTCGTCTTGTCCTCAAGGAACTGTGTGGGTTCCTCCCCCTGTGATGACAGCCCTGTGATGTATGAAATGAGCTCTACATCTATTGAAATGACCTGTTCTAGCCATAGGTATCCTCAATGGGTGACTTCCATCAGCTGCTTGATGTATTTGTTTACGTATTGGCCCCTCCCAAAGTGTGGGATGTCCAACAGCCCTAGAATCCCATTTTTGGTCAGTCTGACTGCCCATTGAACTGGTTTGTTATTTGGTTCTCCAAAGGGTCCTATACCCACAGTTTGTAGGTAAACTTTCTTGGAGAACTCTGGGAACTTGTTCGTGTCTGTCACGTCATGGTATGAGTACCTCAATTTCTCCACGTGGCCTAACATATTCCCTGCTATGCATACCACTTCTGGAATGTGCAGCAAGACAATGACTGTAGTGGCCTGCCTGCACGGTGACCTTGGTACTAGATGTTTATCGTTTCACTGTGGTGGATGACTCAAGGTTCTAGCCTCCATTTTTCACTCTTCTACATACTCATCTGGTCAGTCAGTGACATCTTCCACTATGCCCTCCTATGGTTGTTCCGACGTGGTTATGTGTGACATTTCTGGTGCAGACATTTCTTCCTAGTTCAGGACCGTCCCATTAACTCTCAGGCCTTCTTCAGGGTTTCCATGGTGCGAATGATTGACTAAGTCCTCATCCTGTTGTCCCTATCCCCCTTCTGGTACATCCATGTCCATGCCCACTGGTGATGTCTATTGGGTTTCCTCCACAATAGGTGTGGGGCTTACTGGTGTCATATCGGGCGACGGGATTTCGTCCACATTGATGACTTTTGGAGGCTGAAGTGGTTTTTGTTAACTTCCCTGTGCTTGCGATAGGGATCTGGCATTGCTTCGGGGTCGTCTGCCAGTTTGGCTCGGTTCTCCCTCTTTGGGTGGTGCCATGGTGTTAAGGTTGTTGTCCACCGAATGTAGTGCAATCTATAACCTTTGCAAACTTCGCTCTTAGCTATGTATACTCTATTGCTCTCTGATTTTCTTAATTTCTCAATAACCTCCCCAATCCCGCGTACTAGCTTATATAGGAATCGTTTCAATCTTCTCGGAGACGTTATCCAATTTGTGTTTTAATTGAACCGGTGCATCCCGTGTACTTGCTATTGAATTCCCTTGTCGTTTCCAGTTGGCGTGATTAATGCGGTGTCCCGTCAGTCATTGTTTTTGTTTAAGTTTGATAGTCGTCGTCCGTTGGTAGTTATTTTCCGTATCCATCTTTCCTTTTGTTTCCTCTTTCATTTTTTTTCTTGCTTTGTATTGACCATTTGCATTTTCTCCATTGTGATAGAATTTCCGAGTGTACGAACTCGTTCTCGTCTCGATGCAGTATGCCTTTATTGTTATCTTTTGTTGTCCGACGTGGTATCTCCTCTGTTTTTTCTTTTTAAGTGTCAGGAGGTCAACTGTCCCTATACAACTTCAGTCAACTCCCATTGATCATACCTATGAGTTATGTTCCTCCTAAATCATTCAATTGTACAACTCCCTCATCTGTGACAGTCTTTACTTCGTATGGTCCTAACTAATCCATTCTGAGTTTTCTTGGGTGTTGAAGGGATTTACTATCGTACACTAGGACTAAGTCTCCTTCCTTGAAATCCTTTCTCTTGATATGTTTGTCATGCCAAGCTTTGTCCCTTTCTTTCTATACTTCTTGGTGGAACCCTGCTAGAATCCTATCTTCCTCCATGACCATCATTTGTTTTAGCCTTTCTTATACTGCACCTCATTCTGGCATCTTTGTAATTGCTACTACACGCAGACTAGGTACCAAAAATTCGAATGGCACCACAACTTCTTTTCCATATACCAATCTGAATTGTGTCTGTCCTGTCAATTTCTTGCATGTGGTCTTGTATTCCCACAATACTGCTAGTATATTCAAGTCCCAATCATCCCTATTTATGTTGCATATCTTCATTAGTGCATTTTCAAGGATTTTGTTAAAGGCTTCCACTGTTCCATTTTCTTGAGGATGATACGGTGTACTCTTTTCATGATGAACTTCAAATTCCTCA